>OVAP01004500.1:0-10074 GCA_900406295.1 Aurinia saxatilis | reverse complement strand
TGGAATATTTGCAAAAGCTGGAGGAATACTCAGACTTTGCATATCTGCAAAAGCTGGATTTGCAAAAGCTGGATTTGCGAAAGATGGATTTGCGAAAGCTGGAGGAGTATTGAACATTCCAAAAACTGAATTTGAACCAGGCATGCTCGCAAATGTTGTAGCCCAGGTTCTAGCCTAAATATGATCAAGTTAATATATCAGTGTTTATATAACAAATTATGTCATCCAAAATAATAATTTACTTTTCATCCAATTATCAAATTATGCTTATACATGTTCACCAGTTGAAGAACCAAGAACTTGTGTCATGAATGTAGTCATCCATGCAATCTTTTCATTTAAATCTGTCACCTTTGATGTTAGCTGATCAACTACTTCAGAATTGTCTATGTTTGATATGCTTGCGGTAGAACGTCTTCCTAATTTTGAAGGTGTAACTCCACGACCAACACAGCGCACTCGTCCCGGACGATCTGGACGGAACACTTGAGCATACTCATCATCCAAACTAGCTAGAACGTTGCTAGCGACTTGTGGATTTTGGTTCAGCAACACTGTAACTTCTTCCTACAAAAGTAAATAAAATATAGACAAATTCATATAAAAAGAATTAACAAATTCAGAAATATAAACTACAAATTGAATTTTAAATAAACTAACCGCGCGAGCTTTTGCTTCCTCGGATGTGAAGCTTCCATCAGCTTTTTTACGAGTTTCAATGAAAATCTCTCCTCGACATAGTGTTTTTCCAGTCTTGATTTTCTGTGTTAGATGTACATATGTGAGAAACAAACAGTATCAATATAAATCAATTTCATTTATAAGAAAAAAGAAAAGCTACTTACAACCTTTAATCTTAAATCAAGTAAATTTACTTACAATCTCATTTCTTTGTCCTTGGAATGCTCTTTCTTCCACCTCCATAAGGAATATTATTGCAAGTTTGACTCACAGTATTCTCTTGTTGCCATTTCTGAAAAAGCTCACATGTTGGCAATATATATTGTCAACAAAAAGCTACTTACAACATTTAATATTAAATCAAGTAAATTTACTTACAATCTCATTTCTTGTCCTTGGAATGCTCTTTCTTCCACCTCCATAAGGAATATTATTGCAAGTTTGACTCACGGTATTCTGTTATTGCCGTTTCTGAAAAAGCTCACATGTTGGCAACATATATTGTCATACCATACGACATATAAAAGCAGTATCTTTAAATCTAGCAAACCATACCTTCCACTTTCCAGAGAACCTCAAGCGAACTAAATAATTCCAGTGATCAACAGGAACATTAACAGGTCGATTCTCCCTCGTTTCACTCTCTGTATCTCGCCTGTGTGCTTTCCAAAGACGTAGTTTGACATCTTTACATCTGCTGCCTAATGTAGACATAACATACTCTTTTCTCATTGTCGGATCATCAAACCTAAATTTAGACTGAAATGACATCACATACAACGAGTTATCAAACCAAATATTATCTTAAACCATATAGCACAAAATCTATAGATAAATAAATATTACCAGAATTAGGTCCCATGCCTTTTCTTTTATGTGAGGATCCACATTTCTCCAATCATCGTAGTTAACTGGTAGCAAAATCACGTCATTGCTTAATTTACCTAACCAAGTTCCAAGTAAACCTCTTGAAGCTCCAACAGGTTGATTCAACTCTTCAGCAAAGTGCACAATCACCCTGCTGCTTCCCAATTTCCAGACATCTTTCCATGACACCATTTTTGCTTCTATGTTTCCATCATTGTCTTGTTGACAAAGAGATTAGAACATATTAGTAATAGATCACATCAGGATTAAAAACTAATTCTTATGCAAAAACATATTACATGATTTCTTATATGAAAACATATTACATGATTCACACATTACAGACATAAACTGATTTCACCAATTTTCAGAATAAAAAGTATTAAAGTTACTAGATTCAAACAGTACTAACATGTTGAACATTGAATTCACATGTTTTTAAAAAATTAGTGACTAAAGCAAATAAAGCAATTGTATAAATATTACCTATAACTTGTACGTTCCATTTGGAACCTGAACTGTCTAGAGCAAGTGGTGGAGGGTTATTATACTCTGCCTCCAACTGTGGCAAATCATCTGGTAACTGTGTCTCTGAATCTGTATCCATGACCCTANAAGCAAGTGGTGGAGGGTTATTATACTCTGCCTCCAATTGTGGCGGACGCAGTGCTCAACTACTCTTATTTGCTCACAAAATTTCTAAACTACNGTAACTGTGTCTCTGAATCTGTATCCATGACCCTAAACAAAGATTGAAAAATCAAATCAAAATAGTTTAAAACAATGAGATGGTACGAGATGGATCACTTAAAAACCAGAACAAAAACACCTGAATTTCTAAAATAAAGTTACCTATCTCTAAGATTCTTCTCACTGCGTGGCTGCCCAAAAAAAAAATGACGACNCTAAAATAGAGTTACCTATCTCTAAGACTCTTCTCACTGCGTGGCTGCCCAGAAAAAAAAAGAAAAGACGGTTGAAAACCTAAATTCCAATAGTTAAGTTGTTGGTTTATATATACGAAGATATATTGCTGGTTCCCAGACCAAAAATTAATTACCATAGAGCGGGATAAAATTAAAAGGCGGGATACAATTAAAAGGCGGGATAAATCTAAAAGATTTGGAAAATTAATCTTTTTCCCATTGCGCCAAAGATTTGTGAAATATTTTGTGTGAAAAATTTAAGAAAAAGGTAAGAGCTATGTATATTAAGAAAAATTTAGAAAAAGGTAGAAAAACCTTATCTACAAAAAGAGAAACAAAGCTCGAGAAAGAGAGAAACAAATATTTACCTTGACACCACTAGATTTGCTTCTGCCAGTTGTTGTTATTACCAAAATGATCCTTGGAACAGCCTATTCCTGGAAAAGAATCAGTTCATCAGATCAGCGTAAGGGCAAATGATTACAATATGTTTTGTAGACTTAATTCCAAAGACAAAATCAGTGAGATCCGAAATGGTTATGTTCCTTTACTCAATCCACCAAAAGAACTACACATACAAAGACTGTTAAGCTTCATGGGCTTCCAACTAAAAGCCAATTGACAATTAGTGGAGAGACCCAATCTACTTATATATTACTAGTGATCCCTTCCAATTCCCGATGTGGGATATAATCCTTAATACGCCCCCTCGAGATGATGGTTCTTTGACCATTAATCTCGGTATGTTCGGGCAAGGATCGATGGACCGACTTGGGTCAGATCGATGATGGATCGGATTGGATAGTGTGGATCGGTTATGCCCGTTTGGGCTTAATGGGCTCTGATACCATGTTAAGCTTCATGGGCTTCCAACTAAAAGCCAATTGACAATTAGTGGAGAGACCCAATCTACTTATATATTACTAGTGATCCCTTCCAATTCCCGATGTGGGATATAATCCCTAATAAGACTTTAATTCACAACCAAATGTAATTCCCGGAAGACTGAGTTTGATACTCAATCTCTTACCTCTCGTTCTCTGACTTTTCTCCCCCACAAATTTGATGCTGCCATACTTGACATGTAATTAGTCTCCTCTTCCTCATAGTCTCGGACCTTATCGTCCTCTTCCTCATAGTCCAAATTTAAGTACCAGTTGGGACCTTCTTATCCTCCAAAAGCTCCTCCTCATAAGCTTCGTTGTCTCTAACGTCTCCCATACTCCACAAATTCTACAAACTGGTAACAGATTTGGATTCAATCTATTGATTTATATAAACTAAAAACTACAAATTATAGAAGCTATTTCCATCTATTGATTTGGATTTGGAGTTGGCTTAGGATTTGGCAGGTACCTTAGCTTAGTGTTACTACTAATTGGAACTTGAATGACTAATCGGATCATGAGAGAATCAATTAGAAGAAAGAAGAAGAAGAAGAAGCCCTAGTAGCAGAGAAAACAATAGAAGCAGATCCGGGGTAGAAGAAGAAGGGGAGATCTGGAGACAAGGGAAAGGTAGAAGCTTAAAGAGGAGGAGGAGGAGGATAGATACCTAGGGTGCGGATTAACGCAGACGACATCGAGAGAACGGCGGCGAGCTTCGCCTTGTTTTGCGAGAATAATATATGCTCCGCCTTCATCATTTGAAGAAACAAATTATCAACCCAGAAATGCATTCTAATCAAAGAGGTGATAAAGATGAGAAAACAAAATCAGAAGAGAAGAAATCTAGAGACGAAGAGAAGAGAAGAGAAGACTGATAATATATTATTTTTGTTAATTTATTCAATAGTTGTCAAGATCGTACTACAAAAATTAAAAGGCTAACTAATTAAAGACATAATATTGTAGATATAAGTTTAGAGACTCTAAGTCATAAAGAGTCTTTCTTTGTTTTCAGTTTTCCTCCACGTCTAGTAAAGTTCTTGATTCTTTCTCACCTTCCTCTTCATATCCGCAAGCGGTACTGCAACACGATTGAAGACAGTGCATATATTATGCAAAAATTTAAATGAAAATATTAAGTTCAAAGCACCATTAATTTTAGAACTTACTTGCTAATCACAATTGCAATCCACCATCAATTTCTTCTGAATCATCTAGATCACCCATATCGTATAGGTCTCTAGGCTGAAGATGAATTGCAATATCCCATTCTACCTCGCAAGGATCTTTTACATAATATACCATTCTTGCCTGAGACGTCATTACATACAGCTCATCCGCCTCATTATCTCCATTGTGCAACAAGCGTGCAAAGTTTACCATATGATGACCATATGCATCCATTTTATAACCTCGTTCCGTACGAGTGTCAGCCCACTTGCACTTGAAAAATACGACTTTGAACACCTCATAATAGTTCAACTCCATAACTTCAACCAAATTTCCATAGTATGCTACATTTCCTGCTATTGGATTAGGATCACGAGAACTAGCATAAATCATAGTCTCGGCAGCCACATAAACACCATTGTTTTATGTTTTCTGGTCAGCATCTCTTTGTATTGTCCGGAATTTGAAACCATTGACATTGTAAGCCGTATACTTCATAACCTGCTCAGATGGACCCAGAGCTAAGCATTTTAAATCATCAGTTATCCCATCTATCTCATTTTTCTCCACTTTCTGTTGGATCCACTTTGCAAAATTGAGATGCATTTCTCGATCAACATCGAGAGCACGGTTCCTCCTGCTCTGATTCGATTGTTTGCTTCGTAGCTCATTTTTGTACTTCCTATCAAAGTAAATGTAGAAATTCTACATCAGAGAATTCTAGTTAACCATAAATATACTTGAATAATATCAATTCATAATTCACTTACTCTCGTAAGTGATCAAGCAATTGACAATTGACAAAAACATGTCGATGTGCTTGTTGTCTCTCTACATGGCTAAGAGTATAAACTTGACCCGCTCCCACAAATCTTCCAAGGGTCAGGAAAATAAGTGGAAGTTCCGAATTTGATCTTATAATAGTCTCATCTAGAGGTCGATCATCAACGCGTCCAACCCGATTGAATCGCGTCTCTATATCCTTGAGATACATTGAGCAAAATGTTACACACTCATCAGCTAAATACTGCTCACATATAGAACCTTCAGGCTTAGCGCGATTCCGAACATATGATTTGAAGTGTCCAAGATTCCTGTAGATAATTGAATAAATCAAGTAAGTTTTCATGTATGTATATAAATACAAACATAAAGTCAGAGTAAGATAAAGAACCTTTCAACTTGATACATCCAACGAAATGGAATTGGTCCACCAAATTTAGCCTCTTCGATGAGATGTACTATTAAATGTACCATTACTGTGAAAAACAATGGAGGAAAAAACATCTCCATATGACATAAAGTCATTATTAACCGATCTTGCAACTTATCAAGCTCATTGATATCGAGGACTTTAGCAGAGATATCACCAAATATTTAGTGTGGACCACGACTAGTCTCAAATCTCAATTAATTAATCGAAGGAAGACTTTGATTCGTCTGATATAAAAGTAAACAAGTTCAAGTTGCATATGTTGGTCTTTGATTAATATAAAAAAAAATGCATAGAAAACAAATTGCTGTTGTTTACTAAAACAATAAACTCTAAAGCGACAGCTTTTGGTTTCCAAATGATCAAATCTAAAAAAGACCAACGACGAGCGTATGAGCATACCCTTTCGTTTTTTCATAGAAGAATCCCTTTGCCATGTGATGCTTGTGGGTTGTGTCTCGAAAACACCCAGTATCACGTCTACACTTGTAATATTTGTAGTTACATCATCCATAGGACATGTATCTACTTACCTCATGTCATTAAAATCACCCGTCACCCACACCGTCTATCTTTCTCTTTGTCCTTTCCTTCCGGTTTATTCACTTGTGGAGTGTGTCGCCGCCCCATCAATATATTTCACATGCGGGCAATTTTCTTGCGTTAAGGGATGCGGCTATGCTGTTCATTCCACATGTGGGGTTGAAGGAAGAGTGTGGGACGGAATAGATCTTGAAGGAGTGCCTGAAGACCCTGATGAAGACAAAGATATCGAGCCAATTGTGAGGATCGATGACGAGACTATACAGCATTTTATCCATGAACATCATCTCAGACTTCACAGGAACAACGATGATTGTGATGAAAAAAGGTTTTGTCAAGCGTGCATCCTTCCAATATTAGAAGCTGAGAGTTTCTATAGTTGTATTCAGTGTGACTTCCTACTCCATGAAGCATGCATGTGCATCTCTTCCTCGTAAAAAGGATCATCCCCTGATCCCATTATCTATGGGAGCCATTCGCATGAGCTCTTCTTCAATTTTACCCAAGGTGATTGCATTATGTGTAAGTCTAGTAAATGTTCACCTTTTTCCCTGGAGTGTATGCAATGTAAGTCATTTTTGGGGTTTATGTGCGCTTCTTTCCCGAGTCTTATACATTACAAGCACGATAGACATCCGCTCACTCTCAGCTATGGGGAAGAAGATACAACAAATGGGCAATACTGGTGTGAAATATGTGAAGCAAAATTAAATGCAAGAGAGTGGTTCTATAAATGTGACGAATATTGCAGTGTCACAGTCAATATTGGTTGTTTATTGGGGAGATAAATCTTCATGAAGCCCACGTCATTAGAAAGACATCATGGCTTGGTCACAATTATTCGCAACCGTGACAACACTCAAGCAATCTGTCAAAAATGCTGTAGTCGTTCCATGGATCCATTTCTATTTAAGCACGGTGAACAAAAATTTTGTTCTTTACATTGTTTATTGGGAAGACTGTATTATTGTTGAATAATTGAGAAAAATGGTCGATTAATTCCCTAAGTTTTATAGTATCTCATTTTTATTCCGCAACTTTAGGATTGCATTTTTACTCTTCAATTTTATGTTAATTTTGTTAACTAGAAATTTATTAAATTCAACTGTTACTGGACGTTTATTTTTTGAACATCCCCTATCTATTATTTTAGAAGCCACTTTATTGAAAAATCCTATGTGCACCAATCAGATTCATCTACTTATGACGTGGAAGCTTATATCATATGCAGAGATTATATCATCAGCATTAAAATAGAATGGTTAGGTCGTTCATCTCTTTTCAAACACTGCAACTTTTGTTAGATTTGAAGATTTTCTATGTGATAAAAAAACAAGATTTCTATTAGTTAAAATATCTCCGTAGAAGAATTAAAATGTTTGTCTCTGAAAATCAATGAGATTTGTCTTTGTAATTTTTCAAAACGATTACGATTTGAAGAACTTAATTTTCTTGGTTTTGCATTGTCTTTCTTTGAAATATACACAAATCTAATGTTTTCTTTGCAATTGTTTAATTATTTTATTACTTTCTTAATCCCAGATTGACACGGCGAATTTCATATGACACAGAGGCGATGATATCAATGTCAAATTCTCTACCGCCACATCTGGAGCTTCTCGGATCTTTTATGAGTTTGAAATTAAATTGAATCACACTATGATTCCTCCATTGATTCTGGAGGATGTGAAGCACGAACTGACTAAGCTGAAGCTTCGATGCTCAAAAAATTATGTGAAGCACGAACTGTTTTGAATGGCTGAGTTGTTTTTGAGCATCATTTTGTGATAGGATTTTATCGTCTCTTTTATTCAATTTTGAGAGAACTGACGAGGAAGAAAATGACGATGGTGATGATTGTTTGAGTTTTCAGACAATCGAGAGTCGAATCCATAACGAATGATATATTTATGTGATATTCAAACTTCCTCTACTCAGATTCTTTCTTCGCATTGAAAGCTTCTTTTATGGCAGTGGTTACGTCGACGAGTCGATGAAGTTCACCGTAAAATCAAATTGGATGCCTACATTACCCGCCACTGACACTTATCTCATGGGTAATAGTCACAGTTACTATAAGATTACGGAAGCGGAAAGCGAGCTTGATCCGTCAGCAAAGCAAGAGACGGAGCAGGCCGGAGACTCCTCTCTTGAAATGGAATGTAGAGGATCGGAACAATGAGCGATGCGGCAATATTGAGGATGATGATGATTGTAATAATGAGCTTGATGAGTGGTCTAAGATACTGGGCGATGAACGGAGGAGCAGTGTACGGCCGGATACTGTGAGGAGACTCGCCGCCGGAATGTGGCAGTTTCCAGTTCCAGATTTGGGTTTTGACGGCAGAGATAAGAGGAGCAAGGATGCATTAGGGTATCAGGTACAGCCTAAATTTTAAAATGGGAAATTTGAAATCTCTTGTGATTGGTTTGATTACAGGATCTTCAAACTTATAGTGGCCACTGTTTGATTCTGTTTGTGGAATCTGGATACTCTGTTTCTTGTGTGTTGCTTGGTATTAGTTGCTATATATAGAACTAAAAGTTTCTATTCATTTTTATTTTATTTTTGCTGTTTTTCTCCGGGGAAGTGCTGGACATTTTGGTTATCACCATGATGACAAACATTTTGGCAACAAGGCAAGGAAGAACCATACTTCTATTCCTGCAACAAGAAGTGGATTCTTGCATAAGGTGTGTTTGACATCCTCAAACTTCTATGTGAAGATTATATGATATTATGTCAATCTAATTATGTGTTGGGAAATGCTTCAAAGTCAGTCATACCACTTGATAACAGATATTGGTGTGGTATGATTTTCTTATTCTTCTTATAACATTTGTCTCTGATCGCTGATGTTGCTGTATTTTACGTTGTGTTGTCTAGGTGTTTGTATCATTGTTCAAGCTGTGGATATCTCTAAGATTTTGCATTCACTTCACACAATCATAACATACAAAGAGTGGTTATTTTACTTTAACCACTTGCTGTGTGTACCGGGAATTGTAAAATTCAGTTTGGTTTAATCTCGGTTTAGTTAAAAAAATTGTATTACTGTAAGATATGTTAATTAGTTAAACCAAGATTATTGAGCCATTTCGTAGCTCATTAGTATAAGGATTGCCTGCACGGATGACCATGTAGTATAGCCACTCAAGCTATTTGAACCCATCATTTTCGCCTCTTCGTTTTGTTACATGAACTTCTCGACTCTATTACATTGGCACACAAACTTTACGTACTCTTCACGAATGGCCAAATAAAATTGAACCAGTACTAAACCGGATTAGTAGTGTTATAAAATCGCGTTTAGCAAAAATTTTAATATTATTAAAAACAAAAATATGTAATTAAAAAATCTAATTAACAGAACCATTAAACCAATGTCCCAAACCCAGAAATTGTTAAACCAAAATTAAACCATACTTAACCAAACTTAACCTTATTTCTATGTTCTGTCTATAGAATTTGGGGGAAGAAACAAAAATTAGGTTTTCTGTGTCGTCATATTGTAATCAAAAGGGGAAATCGAATATTCAAAACCAAAGGAGGAGCAACAAGCATAGGAGCACGAGTAAAATCAAGAAAGAGAGGGGAAGAAGGAAAGAAGAAGAGTGTTCTTGTGAGGAACAAATCATTGAGTTCTTCTCGACGTTCTTGTGGCAACATACATATGACACCAACATCATCCCTATGATAGGGCCTCGCTTTTGGATGAATGATAGTTATAGGTTGGGTAAAAGCTCCTCCTCCACCAACACCTCCTGGAAAAAAGAAAGAGACAAA
>OVAP01004499.1:0-11162 GCA_900406295.1 Aurinia saxatilis | reverse complement strand
AGCTCTAAACCTTAGATTCCAAACTCTAAAACCCTATAAAATATTATAGGACATTTTAAAATTTATCTTAATTTTTTGTTCATTTTTAAATATTTATTTTTGGGGTTTGNTTAATAAGTATTTGGGTTTAAGTTTTAAGGTTTTAAGGTTTTAAGGTTTATACTTTTAGGGGTTTGGGGTTTAAACCATTTTTATGGTTTAGAATTTTAAGCTCTAAACCTTAGATTCCAAACTCTAAAACCCTATAAAATATTATAGGACATTTTAAAATTTATCTTAATTTTTTGTTCATTTTTAAATATTTATTTTTGGGGTTTGTTCCAAACTTTAAAACAAATTGATTTGGGGAAGAATGATGAGGGCAAAATTGGATTTTTAAAATTTAATTTTGACACAGTGTATGAAAAAGACAAAATTTCTCAGTTCGTGTATTTGTTTGACAAAAATTGTAAAGTTCGTATATTTTTCAGGGTTTTTTCCAT
Source organism: Aurinia saxatilis (assembly GCA_900406295.1). Classification (NCBI taxonomy): domain Eukaryota; kingdom Viridiplantae; phylum Streptophyta; class Magnoliopsida; order Brassicales; family Brassicaceae; genus Aurinia; species Aurinia saxatilis. The sequence continues at coordinate 10,680 of OVAP01004499.1, read as the reverse complement.
TAAAAAAGGGGTGTGGTTATATGTGATTAGTGAGTATGTAAAATTGGGTATATTTGTCATTCTATCATAAAAGAAATAACTATTATTTGATTTAGTTTACATTTTCATTACTTCAACAACAAAATTATTCATCTCTACCTTAAAAATCTAATTTTTTCATATGTTATTACTAAAATGATTAAATTTAAATTTCTTATCACATCTTTAAAATTATAGAGTATCTTTGTTCACTATAATATGTAACAAACACTATATTTAGAACGAATGACATTATATATTTTGAACTTTTAAAAATCGAGTTCCAAATAATACATCAACGCTATATATCAAATTGGTTAATAAAAATGAGTATGAGTATAACACGAACATTAGCTTAAATGATATAAATACAAATAATAAATAATATTTCTCAAAATTTTGATAACATACAAAGTTTGTCATGAATATTTTTTCAAATAGTTACAATATAAATTTCTCAAATTATACTTTTACAGAGAATTATAAGAGAAAATATTAGTTATATCTTTATATATATATATATATATATTATACATAATAAATGGATTTTGCTTACACAAATATTGTAGTCCAATTTGATAGCCAAATATCTTTTTTATTTAATTAATAATAGCCATTGAGAAAAAATTAAAACATGAAAATTATTTTTTGTGCAATGCACAAAATTTCCATAGTTACTGATATGGAGGAAGAGGAAATTGATATAGAGGATGACATGAAGGATCTTGACGATACTTTGCTGTATGATCTTGAGCTAGGATAAAAGCTGGAATCTGGCAAGAAAGTAAACAAATCCAAAAAATGGCACCAGAAGAAGTTGCCCTTAAGAATGTCATCTACAAGGTCAACAAAGGGTGTAAATAAACAGTTGACTGTTCCTTTTAATCAGACTTCTAAGGGATCTGGTAGGGGACAAAACAAAAACCACTAATACAATAGGGTTCTTTTGGAATGTGCGGGCATTTAACAAACCATCAAAACATTCCATAGTTAGAGAGTGGATAAGATAATATAAAATAAAGTTTGGTTGCATTTTGGAGACATGAGTTCATGAGAGGTATGCTCAGGGTATAGTATCTAATGTATTTTCAGGTTGGAATTTCTATTCAAACTACTGTCACAATAGACTGGGTAGAATTTGGGTTGTCTGGAAGGAGGGAGTTTCTGTGTTGCCGGTGTACAACTCAGAACAGGTGGTTACTGTTTCTATTCAGTTGGAGGAAGATGCAAAGTTGTTTTTCTGCTCATTTATGTATGTTGCAAGTCTTGAAAGTGACAAAAAAGCTTTTTGGGAAGACTTGAGAAATCATCAGCATTTAGGTTTATTTTAGGATAAACCATGGGTAGTTTTTGGTGATTTTAAATATTGAGGAGCATTTTAACTATGAAGATCTTTCTGAGATTCCAGTGGGGATGAGGGATTTTCAAGAGGTGGTTGGTGATTATGAATTTGAGGGTTTGCACTATCATGGTCCCCTGTTTACTTGGTGCAATAAGATAGAAGAAGGTCTTATTTGCAAGAAGTTAGATTGGGTTCTTGTTAATGAAGCCTGGACAAACTCTTTTCCTGCAGCTTATAGTATCTTTGCCTCTGGAGGTTGCTCTGACCATGTGAGATATTGTATCAATATGGAGGTTTCCCAAGAGAGAGTGAAAAAAGCTTTCAAGTTTGCAAATGTTCTGGTGGAGCATCCTGAATTTTTACAAGTAGTTGGATATTTCTGGAAACACACTAAGGTATTGTTTGAATCTACTTCAACAATATTTCATTTCTCTAAGAAAATAAAGAATTTGAAGCCAGAGATGAAAAGATTGGGAAAAGAGAAGCTGGCAAATATTGTTCAAAGAACTAAGGATGCCTGGGAGGATCTTTGCCAAAAGCAGAATCAAATATTGGCAAATCCTAGTCATGCATCAGTTAGAGATGAAGCTAGAGCATATGATATTTGGCAGAATCTGGCAAGGGTGGAGGAGAACTATCTGAAGCAAAAGGCAAAAATTCATTGGCTTAAAGTGGGTGACATGAATAATGCTTATTTAACCAGGTCAGTTAAAGTGAGACACATGAGTAATGCTATTTAGGAGATTATCTGTAGAAGTATTTCAATAGTAAAGGAGAAAGATGGAATTAAAGTTGAGGTTGTGGTGTTTTTTTAGGAGTTTCTGAATGTGGTTCCACAAAATTGCACTGGTATGGCTGAAGAATAACTCATTGAATTACTTGGTTATAGCTGCTCAGATCAGGAGATTATAAATCTGGAGAAAATTGTTACAGAGGGGAGATAACAAAGGTCTTATTCCATATGCCAAATAACAAATCACCAGGGCTTGATGAATACACATCAAAATTCTACAAAGCTTCATGGAGCATAATAGGGAAAGAGTTTATTATGGATGTGCAATCATTCTTCAGCACGGGTTTTCTTCCCAAGGGTATCAATTTTACAATTCTAGCATTAATACCAAAGAAGCTTCAAGCCAAAGAAATGAAAGACTACATGCCGATTTCATGTTGCAATGTGTTTTATAAAGTGATTTCAAAGCTTTTAGCCAATAGATTAAAAGGTATTCTACCACACTTTATCTCATCAAATCACTCTACATTTGTTGAGAACAGGCTCGTTGTGGAAAATGTTGCTGGCTTCAGAGTTAGTTAAAAGCTATCACAAGGATTCAATCTCTTCAAGGAGTGCTTTGAAGATAGATATCTCCAAAGCTATCGATACAATCCAATGGGGATTCTTATTAACTACTTTGAAAGCTTTGAGATTTCCAGAGAGATATATCCATTGGATACAGATGTGTATCACCAGTGTTTCATTTTATGTTCAATTAAATGGCGAGTTAGCAGGATATTTTCAGAGTAGCAGAGGGTTAAGTCAAGGGTGTGCCCTTTCTCCATACCTTTTTGTGGTGGTAATGAATGTTCTCTCCAAGATGTTGGATAGAGCTGCTCAGAGAAAGCAAATTGGTTATCATCCTATGTGTCAATAGCTTAAGCTCACCCACTTGAGCTTTGCTGATGACATATTGGTTTTTGTTGATGGGACAAAAGCTTCTGTTGAAGCCATTGTTAAGGTTGTTGATAATTTTGCTACTGCCTCAGGACTGAGGATAAGTATCGAAAAGTCAAGTCTCTACCTAGCAGGGAAGCAAAGCCAAGAGTAAGAGGAGATAATTTCTCATTTCCAATTCTCTTTGGGGAAGTTACCTGTAAGGTACTTAGGCTTGCCTCTTCTTACAAAGCAGATGCGAGCTGTTGATTATATGCCCATGTTGGAATCTATTAGAGCTAGACTAAGCTCATGGAAGATTCAGTTCTTATATTTCTCTGGCAGGGTCCAGTTGATTACCTCTGTGCTTGCTAGTATAACAATTTTTTAAAAAAACTTTTAGATTGCCTAGTAAATGCATTCAGGAAATTGAGAAACTGTTGCTTTTCTCTGGTCTGGACCTGCATTAAATGCCAGAAAAGCCAAATCTTTTGGCTGGAAGTTTGTACACCAAAGAATGAGGGGGCATTATTCAAAGGATCTTGGATATGGAGAAAATTATTGAAGTACAGGGATCAAGCTAAGGACTTTTTCCAAAGTTAAAGTGGGAAATGGAAGGGAGGTATCTTTTTTGTTTGATAACTGGAGTGAATAAGGAAGACTTTGGGACTTAGTGGGGGACAGCGGACCTATTGCACTTGGAATCAGGCAAGACATGAGGCTGACATACATCAATAACTAGGAGCTAGACTAAGCTCATGGAAGATTCGGTTCTTATCTTTTTCTGGCATGGTCCAGTTGATTACCTCTGTGCTTGCTAGTATAACAATTTTTTTTTAACAACTTTTAGATTGCCTAGTAAATGCATTCGGGAAATTGAGAAACTGTTGCTTTTCTCTGGTCTGGACCTGCATTAACTGCCATAATTTTGTACACCAAAGAATGAGGGGGCATTATTCAAAGGATCTTGGATATGGAGAAAATTATTGAAGTACATAAATCAAGCTAAGGACTTTTTCCAAAGTTAAAGTGGGAAATGGAAGGGAGGTATCTTTTTTGTTTGATAACTGGAGTGAATAAGGAAGACTTTGGGACTTAGTGGGGGACATCAGACCTATTGCACTTGGAATCAGGCAAGACATGAGGCTGACAGACATCAATAACTAGGAGTTAGACTAAGCTCATGGAAGATTCGGTTCTTATCTTTCTCTGGCAGGGTCCAGTTGATTACCTATGTGCTTGCTAGTATAACAAATTTTTTGTTAACAACTTTTAGATTACCTAATAAATGCATTCGGGAAATTGAGAAATTGTTGCTTTTCTCTGGTCTGGACCTGCAATAAATGCCAGAAAAGCCAAATCTTTTGCCTGGAAGTTTGTACACCAAAGAAGGAGGGGGCATTATTGAAAGGAACTTGGATATGGAGAAAATTATTGAAGTACAGGGATCAAGCCAAGGACTTTTTTCAAAGTTAAAGTGGGAAATGGAAGGGAGGTTTTTTTTTGTTTGATAACTGGAGTGAATAAGGAAGACTTTGGGACTTACTGGGGGACAACGGACCTATTGCACTTGGAATCAGGCAAGACATGAGGCTGACAGACATCAATATCTAGGAGCTAAACTAAGCTCATGGAAGATTCAGTTCTTATCTTTCTCTGGCAGGGTCCAGTTGATTACCTCTGTGCTTGCTAGTATAACAAATTTTTTGTTAACAGCTTTTAGATTGCCTAGTAAATGCATTCGGGAAATTGAGAAATTGTTGCTTTTCTCTGGTCTGGACCTGCAATAAATGCCAGAAAAGCCAAATCTTTTGGCTGGAAGTTTGTACACCAAAGAAGGAGGGGGCATTATTGAAAGGAACTTGGATATGGAAAAAATTATTGAAGTACATGGATCAAGCAAAGGACTTTTTTCAAAGTTAAAGTGGGAAATGAAAGGGAGGTTTTTTTTTTGTTTGATAACTGGAGTGAATAAGGAAGACTTTGGGATTTAGTGGGGGACAACAGACCTATTGCACTTGGAATCAGGCAAGACATGAGGCTGACAGACATCAATAACTAGGAGCTAGACTAAGCTCATGGAAGATTCGGTTCTTATCTTTCTCTGGCAGGGTCCAGTTGATTACCTCTGTGCTTGCTAGTATAACAATTTTTTTTAACAACTTTTAGATTGCCTAGTAAATGCATTAGGGAAATTGAGAAATTGTTGCTTTTCTCTGATTTGGACCTGCATTAAATGCCAGAAGTTTGTACACTTAACAATGAGGGGGCATTATTCAAAGGATCTTGGATATGGAGAAAATTATTGAAGTACATGGATCAAGCCAAGGACTTTTTTCAAAGTTAAAGTGGGAAATGGAAGGGAGGTATCTTTTTTGTTTGATAACTGGAGTGAATAAGGAAGAATTTGGGACTTAGTGGGGGACAGAGGACCTATTGCACTTGGGATCAGGGAAGACATGAGGCTGACAGACACCAATAACTAGGAGCTAGACTAAGCTCATGGAAGATTCGGTTCTTATCTTTCTCTGGCAGGGTCCAGTTGATTACCTCTGTGCTTGCTAGTATAACAAATTTTTTGTTAACAACTTTTAGATTGCCTAGTAAATGCATTAGAGAAATTGAGAAATTGTTGCTTTTCTCTGGTTTGGACCTGCAATAAATGCCAGAAAAGCCAAATCTTTTGGCTGGAAGTTTGTACACCAAAGAAGGAGGGGGCATTATTGAAAGGAACTTGGATATGGAGAAAATTATTGAAGTACATGGATCAAACCAATGACTTTTTTCAAAGTTAAAGTGGGAAATGGAAGGGAGGTATCTTTTTGGTTTGATAACTGGAGTGAATCAGGAAGACTTTGGGACTTAGTGGAGGACAGCGGACCTATTGCATTTGGAATCAGGCAAGACATGAGGCTGGCAGACATCAATAACTAGGAGAAGAAGATTGCATTGACTTGGGGTTTTAAATCAGATTGAGGAGAAATTGGCTCAAGTGCTAGAGCATATTGATGAGTCTTCCTCTGATGTTTGGTCTTGTAGAGTTTCTTCAAGTGATTTTAAGCAGCATTTCTCATCGAAAGGGACATGGATGGAGATTAGAGAAGTGGAGCAGCAAGTTCATTTGAGTAAAAGTATCTAGTTTCGTCATTCAACACCAAAGCTAGCTTTCATAACTTGGTTGGTTGTGAGGAACATATTGGCCACATGGGATAGAATGCTAAATTGGAACATTGGTATTGATCATGAATGCATCTTTTGTCATGCGGGAATGGAGTCAATTGAGCATCTCTTTTTTTGTTGCACTTTCACTTCAAGGGTCTGGTTAAGGCTAGCAAAAGGCCTTTTGCTTAATCGTTACACAGATTGTTGGAGTACTCTGTTACACATTATCTCAGGGGATGAAGGAACTCGAATTGGCAGGTTCATAATCATATATGTTTTTCAAGCTTGTGTATTGGATTTAGAGGGAGATAATTTGCCAAAAGCATGGGGAGGATGGTATGTCTGAATCTTCCCTTATCACACTTATTGATACAATGGTGAGGAACTGTATCTTGAGGATTCAGAGTGACGATAGAAGAACGAAGGATCTAGGAGTTTTGATAGTTATTAGTAGTTGTGGTTTCATTTAAATTTTACAACACAGTTTTGTAAATACAGTTGCTCTTTTTTTGAATAAAATTTAACAAATTATTCAAAAAAAGAAAGAAGTGGAAGTTATCTCGAAGAATATTGACGAAATGGAAGACGTATCAAAGAATATCGACGAAATGGAAATTATCCGAGAATCTATCGACAAGAAAATGGAATGCGGCCCATGACGAAAAGGAAAAACCCTAACTTTAGCATGGTTTAGCTAGGAGTATAAACAGAATCGCTTGTCCTAGATCATATATCATCTTTCACATCTTGCACTTCTCGAGTCTCTTAGCAGCTTGTAAACTCGAGAATTTGTATCTTCTTAATAAAAACACCTACCTTCGAATCTGTTCTTGTCTTCCTTTGTCTTTCTTTCGGTTTCAAGTGATTCATACATAGAGAGACGATGATCCCTAAAGGTTTTGTAGAGAAGTTTTTGGTTGGGTGAAATTTCGCTCACACACCTTTCGGCTAGTGTCGGGTGGTTTTTAACAGCCGACAGCGGTCAGACTTTGTTCTCTTTACTTTGTACTTTTCTTTGTTTGACTTTGAGGCTTTTTCAAACGGTTGGACATATCGGGTTTCAATGAGGTTGTAGGTGGAAAAAGATAGATCTACATCAAATCGATATGTTGTTGATTCCTGATTTAGATTGTTCGATTCTCTTTCCCCTATCCCTTTTATTTTTTGTATGGTAGCAATGGGCCTCTTGAGGTCCGGTGACCATGAACTCGTGTTCTTTACCTTCTTTTGATTTATCTCTATTTCGGCTTCGGCTTGGCCCCTTCATCTACATGCATGATTGCTCTGTGTACTTGCTATTGATTCGCGTTTATTAGAGTTTGGTGGTGTTGTGGATCTGGCTTCGTTCAAGCTTTGTTCAAGAATAGGCATTTGGCTTAATCTGAAACAGTAAAGTTAGGATAGATAAATCCACCTCAGGAACCCTCTGCGGATTCTAAAAGTGGTGACCACAAGGACCAGGAGATGATCAAAAGAGAAGAGAATGATCACCTCTAAGTACAAAGGATCGAGGATGATGACGATAATCGCGATCAGATTCAATTGAGAGAGAGAATAAGATAAAGTTGTTTCTTTTTTATTAACTTTCCCAAATGGCAACGACGCCTTACATATATTGGTTCAATACAATAACCTACTAAACCAATAACTTAATTTAAATGTAAATTGTACTTAACCGGGATTAAACATAAAAAGATAAACTTGTGCAGTGAAATGACGATGAACTTTCTCCTGTCACAATACTCCCCTGTTGAGAAGATCCTTGTCCTCAAGGGTCTAGGGATGGATACTTTGCAATGATGTCCTGGTAGAACTTCCAAGTAGCCCGTTCCAAAGGCTGTCCTTTCCACTGCACAAGAACTTTAGTGACTGCCTTATTTTGTCGCTTAACCATCTTTTTCTCAAGGATTGCCTCGGGTTCTTTTGAGACGCCAACATCAGNGCGGAGGGGGGGGGGGGGGTTAGGACAGAGCTTCAGTTGGCTGACATAGAACACATCATGTATAGCAGACTGTGGGGGTAAATCCAATTTATAGGCCACCACTCCAATTCGGTCAAAAATGCGGAAAGGGCCATAAAACCAAGGAGAGAGATTGTGGGGAATCTTCTTGCCTTTAAGAGAATGTTGTCGATAAGGTTGCAATCTAAGATAAACAAAATCCCCAATGTTGAACTCTCGAGATGACCTTCGAGAATTAGCATACTGCTTCATGCGGTTCTGAGCTCGGAGCAGGTGGAATTTAAGCATTGTGATGAGCTCCTCCCATTTCTGCAAACTGCGGTCAACTACCATTGAAGAGCTCTCGCCAGGTAGGTATGGTAAATGAAAGGGTGGAGGTTGGCCATACACAATTTCAAACGGAGTAGCCTTGATGGCAGAATGGTAGGTAGTGTTGTACAACCACTCGGCCAAGGGAAGCCACTGGCTCCAAGAGTGAGGAGCATAAGATGTCATGCATCGCAAGTAAGTTCATAGAGTTTTGTTAGTGACCTCTGTCTGGCCGTCAGTTTGAGGGTGGTATGCAGTGGAAGGCTTCGTAACGACCTCATGAACCCGAAACAACTCAGTCCAGACTTCGCTCATAAACGTTGGATCCCTATCAGTAATAAGATCCTGAGGCGGACCATGAAGCTTAAACACTTGGTCCATGTAGGCATTTGCTGCTTCGAGAGCAGTATACGGATGAGAGAGAGCAATGAAATGAGCGTTTTTACTCAATCTGTCAACCACCACCAGAATACAATGTTTCCCATTGGACACCGGAAGACCCTCAATGAAATCCATGATGATTGATTCTCAAATGCCCTGAGGTATAGGAAGAGGTTGTAGGAGACCGGGCTGTGCAGCCAATCATACTTATTTCTCTGGCAAACAGAATAGTTCCGGATATAATTGTGCACTTCCAAACTCATCTTCGGCCAGTAGAACAAAGACTTAACTCTCTGTAAAGTCGCATCTCGACCCGAGTGACCACCAACTGCAGAATCATGTAACCATCGCAAGATATGCAGTTTCACTTCAGAACTATCCCCAACAACCAATTTACCCTTACGTAGGAGCTCGTCATTAACAAAAGAGTAAGCTGGATGAGAAGATGCATTGACAAGGAGATCAGAGATTACCTTCTGGAGATGAGGGTCGGTTTTCCAGAGGAGCTTAAGCGAGTCAAAGAAATCATGGTGAGCTTGAGATAGAGTGATATGAAGTAGTTGTGAGCCAGTTACTCGGGATAAGGGATCAGCAACTAGATTTTCTTTGCCTTGTTTATATTGGATCTCGAAAGTATAACCCATCAACTTAAAAAGCCACATATGCTTGAAAGGTGTAGAAATCTTCTGCTCCATCAAATATTTAAGGCTCTTTTGATCAGTCTTGATAATGAACGGCCGATGGGCTAAATATGCACTCCAAGTTTAAATTGCATGGACGACCGCCATAAGTTATTTTTCGTAAACAGAGAGAGAGAGCTGTGTCTCGGTCCCAGAGCTCGACTGATGAAACAAATTGGATGATTGTCTTGCATCAAAACCGCACCAATCCCTGTGTTGGAGGCATTTGTTTCCACAACAAAGTCTCTCTCAAAGTCTGGGAGTGCCAATACCGGAGATGATGTAAGTGTAGTTTTTAACGCCTGGAAAGCCTCATCAGATTCATTAGACCAGTCAAAGCCATCTTTCTTGAGTAAAGTGGTGAGTGGTCTAGCAATAACACTGTAATGTTTAATAAAGTGTTTGTAATAGTTTGTTAGCCCAAAAAAACTGCGCAATTGCTTTTGACTCGAGGGAGTCGGCCACTGTTGGATAGCTGAAATCTTCTTAGGATCAGTATTGACTCCCGCAGAAGAGATAAAGTGGCCTAAGTACTCTATCATTGTAGCCCCAAAAGTGCATTTAGACCCCTTCAGATAGAGTTGTTGCTGTCGAAGGGTAGAAAAAACTACCTCCAAGTGTTGGAGATGTGTGTCCCAGCTTGGACTGTACACTAAGATGTCGTCGAAAAAAACCAACACGGATTTCCTGGATACCTCTTGAAGCTCTGGAAAGTGCATGGGGCGTTTGTTAAGCCAAATGGCATAACTAAGTACTCATAATGACCCGCATGAGTCTTGAAGGCTGTTTTGTACACATCGGCTGGAGACATCCGTAACTGATGGAATCCTGCTCTCAAATCGAGTTTAGAGAAACACTGAGCTCCACCTAGTTCATCCAGTAAGTCTTCGAGCAAAGGGATAGGATACTTGTCTTTCACAGTTTGCTTGTTAAGCCCTCTATAGTCAACACAAAGCCTCCACGTCCCATCTTTCTTTTTGACCAGCACAATGGGTGATGCATACGGGCTGGAACTGCCCTGGATAATCCCCTGACTCAACATGTCATGTATCATTTTATCAACAACATCCTTCTGTAAAGATGAGTACCTGTAAGGTCTTAAATTTACAGGATTGGCACCAGCTTCCAAAGGAATGGCATGATCAAAGCCCTCACGAAATGATGGGAGAGTATCAGG
>OVAP01004498.1:0-14476 GCA_900406295.1 Aurinia saxatilis | reverse complement strand
GTTTACCCGGAAGTATTCAACAATTTGCAATAGGTTTTCATTATAGTTTATGTACTTCTTTGTTGTTAANGCAATAGGTTTTCATTATAGTTTATGTACTTCTTTGTTGTTAACGTTTTCAAACACTTTCTTTGCAATATGTTTCTATAAACAATTTTTTTTTTATCAATTACATTCAAGCCCGCACAGGGTGCGGGCCAAAATCCTAGTTCAAATTATTTTTCATAACAGATAGACATTTACCATTTTCATAACATTGTTTTTTTCCTTGTTTTTTTTGTTTTTCTTTAACTTGAATTTTTTCGTAGTTAAACATCATGTTTATATCTTTTATATTCTAAGGTCCCGTTTTTTATTTCGTATTGGACCTCGTAAATCTCAAGACCGGCCTGGTATTGACAACAAAAGCTACAAAACATTAACCAAATTTTATTTAGAAGTTTCCTTTAACCAAGTTTTTTAAACATCTCTTATTGTATTTTCTTGGGGGCTTAGTGATGGGCTTATTCGCTTCATAATTACAATGGATTGACTTGGGCACGAAAAATATTGATGAAAAAACTTTGAAGCTTAGTCTCCGCTCTTTACCTTCGTGGTTGAGAGCACTACACAATCACTGGGAAAAGCTTTTTCTATAAAAAAATTATTAGAGTTGACACCGGATTTATACACATTTTAACATGATTTGTGTAACAGCTTGTAGCTAGATTTCTATATTGTATAAGGTTTATGGGTTTAAGTTTTCCAAAGATGATTATTCATCCATTGATACCTTGTTTTTCAATGTCTTTGCTTTTGCTACCAACCTGCGACACATTTTTTATCTCCCAATTTCATCACCATTGTGTGGCTGAAAAGAAACATTAGTTTTATGCTTTTGGTTCTTATTGTTTCTTTTGCACAGTAAAGGTTTGTGCCAATTATGCCTACTGGTCCTCTTTTGAGCCATCCAAATATGTATAAGTCGGGTTCATGGTCTGGTATAGCCCATGGTGTGTAATTTACTACTCGACCTTGAACATTCGAGACAATACCTAAAACCATAAAATTGGCACACAATTTAATCAGGAGAAACCAACTTTATCTCTTTTCAGAGATTAATCACACAATCACTTAAGTATTGTACCACCTTTCTTGTGATCAAAGGGCAAACCGTCGACTGGAACCGACTTGTAACCAATGGCCTTCAACACCAGACTGCAAATGGAACATGCTTTCATTCAATTTTGTTGTCATTGTTGATTACAACAGAATTGCGCTGAGGACCTTTCATTATAGTGCATATGACCTGCATTTAAGATCTGCAAACTCCCCTGTATCAACTGCAATTTGTTTTCCACTTCCAACACCTACAAGTAGCAAGAGATGAGAATAAAATGTGAAATTGATATACTATTGCAGCCCTAGCAATCCCTAATCCATTTTTAGTGTCTCAGGCAGCAGAGCGAAAAAAACTACAGAAGTTTGTAACAAAGAAGCCACCATACAATAAAACAGTTTTTGCCTTGAGGTGCACTTACTTTCAAGAACAGTTTTCTCCAAATTAACACCAGAAACATGGCCTCTTCTTTTCATATGGAAGAATACGTTATTAAGTGACAAGCATTGTTCTAAAATACGTTATACGCTAGACGTACGACAAAGAACTGTATACCGTATATGTATATACGGCCGTGTATGCGAGGACTATATAGTTGGCATTTTTTGTCAAAAAAAATAAAAAATATATATATATATATATATATATATAGTAAATATATACACTTACAAAAATTAGGTTATAGTAAAAGTTAAAATAAAAATAATAACTATGATAAATATTAATAAAAAACTGAATAATAGTTTTTATGAAAGAGTAATATATATATATATATATATATATATACCATAACAATTAAAATAATTAACAAGTATTGAAATAATAAGGTAAAGTCTAAAATCAAATGCTCAATTAAATCTCATATATTAAATAATAAATCGAAAAATGTATCCACGTATGTAATCATAAAAATTTAATAATGAGTGAATCTAATATTCATTTTTTACGCATAATTATATAATATAGTTATATATAATTCAAAAATAATCTTAAGCATCATTTACGGAGTTATTTTTCAAAAATCTTAACAAATCCATGTAATTTTGTTATTAAAAATAGTTACCGTATATGATGTACCGTATATACACCGTTTATACGGTGTATATATGGCCGATTTATGCTTCCCCATACAGATACACTGTATAGCCTAAAAATAGTACGGCTTGTCACCGTATAGCATATATACGCTGTATATACGGCCGTACAGACCGTATTTTGGAACACTGGTCATAAGGAATGATAAAAAATGGTATCATTTGAGCATTCTATTTCTATACCTCAGGGAGGAGGGGAAGTTATCCTAGGTGTCAAGTATGGAGAAACCTAGAAGTAGTAAATGGTTTTCTCAAGTTTTTTTTTATTAGTCATTAGGCATATATATACAAAGGCTAAACTTGATCAACAAGTTCTCTATATATTATAAAATAGGAAATCTACCTATTTAACAATAAGATTATATACATAAATAATAACATTCCTAATAACATTATATACATATATTCAAGGAGATCTACATATTCTAATATCCTCCCGCAAGCTCATACGTTGACACACATATGAGATTGGACAACTAAGTCTTCAAAATCATAGGAATCTCTTTACAAAGTCATAATGATCAATCACGCCGTATATCGTTTGGATCTTCAATGAGACCTCCTCCCTGTGCTTCAAATAACTTGAAATCTTCAAGTCTTCAAATCTTTAATGGGATTTCCTCCTTGTAAGTCAAAGTAATTGGCAAAAGACATTACTGAATATAGTTGTCGTCTTCACAAAGTCATCAATCGTCATGATGAAAGGTAGTAACGAGCAAATATTTTTGCTCCACTAAGACAAAGGACGTAATCCACATAGAGAACATCAACATTAACTCTTCTTCTTCTTTTCTTTTTTTTTCAACCTTTTTTTTTAGAGTAGATAATTAAGTAGTTTATGAAAAGAAAGCACATCAGAATTTTTGAAAAGGGACAAAATTAAACTTAGTAAATAGAATACGTACGGCAACACCTTGATTTTTTTTTTAAAATTGTTATTTTATAATAATAATATCGTAATAAGGTATATGAAAATAAAATTTGCAATAATAATATAATATAAGAAAACGTTTTTTTTAATAATCAAAAGTAGAACTTGATTAAGCAACTACGGAAAATCTTTTTTTAATAATAAAAAACAAACTTAATTTAACTACATACAGAAAACCCGTGAAACTTTTTTTTTCAATAAATAAATAATAATATATGTAAAGATAAATTTATAATATCATAAAAATCATATAATTAGAAGATAAATATTGATAGTATAATCAAATTAGAGTTGATGAAATAAAAAAATAATGATTAAAATCATAAGTGGTAAATAGCCAATATTCGAACAAATCTTTTAGCATGTGGCTATTGTCGAAGATAATAAAACCATGATCCAAATGAATAGGATCAAGGCTCTGATACCATGTCAAGTTTGGAGAAACCTTGAAGTAGTAAATTAGGCATATATATACAAAGGCTAAACTTGATCAACAAGTTCTCTATATATTATAAAATAGGAAATCTACATATTTAACAATAAGAATATATACATAAATAATAATATTCCTAATAACATTATATACATATATTAAGGAGATCTACGTCTCCTAATAGTAGGCTCAGCTGGAAAGAAGAGATCGAGAACACGAAGCAGATTTGGGTTGTCTTTCAAGAGTTCCTCCACAATAGCAATGTCACTACATTAGAATCATTCCACACAATGTCATGTTACATTATTACGAAGCAACAAACCAAAACCAAAATATTAAGGGAGAATAAAAATGCACACGTATAATCAAGTTAAAGCAATATGTTGCGAAGCTCTTTATATTTTGCAGGTTCATCACGCAATGCTTCTTCCACGGAAAGTGTAAATTTAAACGCATCATCTATAGTTAGCACAAGTGATTCTCTTTGCCCCAACCTGGTTTGGATGGCTTGAAACAGGCCTTGGGAAGGAATGGTCCATGATCCTTGCGAAGGAAGACAGTGAAACCAAGAAGCAACTTCCGGTGATCTCATCATTCCATCGATCCTTCTGGTGAGATCATCGTAATTGATACTACAAAGAGACGATAAAAAAATAACTGTGTTTGTTATGTAGATCAGGAGTTGAACATGATTCTTACCTCCCAGCTCCGTAATCTTTCATCAGCTTGAGAAACTCTTCATATTTTGCAGGTTCATTGTGAAATGTTTCTCCCACATAAGCGATGTATGAAAGCGAATCATCAAGATCCAGTCCTCTTCCATTTATGGTTCCTAAGTATCCAAAAGAAGCATAAACGTATGAGATCATCAACAAACAGAGCCTAAAAGTAAGGAAGTTCATCAAGAACGCAAAGATTTCATCTTTTTGTGATACTAATCGAGACCCAATACCAAATCCAACATCGGATATAAAGCAGTCATTGTAGTTTTTATAGATAAGCATCTTTAGAAGACAATCTAAAGAAACAGAATGAGATGGAGGGAGTAAGGATTTAGGAAGCAACCAAATCGGTGACGATAAAACTTGATTAGACTCACATTGTTTGCTTTCATTAGATTCAGGTAAACTCTGATTCACTCAATACAAACAAACTATATGCATATGAAACCTGTATATTTGAGCGTAGTTCTGCAGAAGCTGTGAGAGAAGTGACTGAGTTGTTTGTCTAACCTCCACAGCACGTGCTTGAATAACGGGAAATCTTGACAATGACAGACGATTAATTATTAATGAGAGAACTCGAAACTTAACAATTTCAACAAAACCCAGAAACAACTCTCAAGCTTAAAACTCGAAACTTTACAATTTCAACAAAACCCAGAAAGGAAAAATCCACTAAAGACCCATGAATTTTTGTCGGCAAATCGAGAAACCTGCCAAACCGAAGAAGAAGCGCGTTAAAAAAAAAAGGAAGAGAGAATCAATCTTACCAATCCCTTAGCAATAGTATAAACAGACGATTGGGATTACACACTAACCTCACAAACATGTACCTTGTAGCAATGGGACCAAATTTATGTTTTTTTATTCGATATGAAATTGAGAAATTCTAAAAAGAAGATTGTAGAGAAAGGTAGACTACATAAAAAAAACCCATAAACTTAATGAATTTACTAGGGAATGCTTTGAAGAGGACGAAGCATTCTATTTTTTTACAGATGACATAAGCTTCCATGTCATAAATAGATAAATATGATTGGTACATAGATTTTTCAATAAACTGACTACTAAAACTAAACTAATAGATATGGGATTATGCTCTATTGCACATGGATCTATAATTAAATTTCCAACATCATCAAACTTTAGAAAGGAAAAAAAAGGTCAATCCAAGTTTCAATTTCTACCAAAAAAAAAAACTCTGTTTTCTTATTAAAAAAAATCAAATACCAAACTTTATATAAATTTGTCAAACTAATGACTTCCTTTTTTGTCATCTCAATATTATTGAAACTGAAATTGATAGGGTACAACACAAAACCAACGAGCAACCCAAGCCCCAGAGTCGAACAATTTTGGGATCTAAACTAGAGCAAACTCTGAACCGATACCAAAGATTAACAACAATACAACGAACCAGACCAGAAAATCTTACCCACTACCAAAAGCTTATACCGAAGAAGATACAACAAAGTCGAAAGGGAATATGCCTAGCAAACGACTTAGACTCCTCCACTGGTGAATCGATTCTACCCCCCTTAATACGCAAAGACTGCTATCCGACCAAAGCTTCAAGAATTTCTGACCTTGAATAATTACCGTAGAGCTGAGTGTAGAACACAAAGTTCCAACCTGTAAAAGCTAACTCAGCAGCCACATAAAGTAAACGACTTCTCACGAATCAACTTAGGCTCTATTAACACTGGTCACTTTAAAATGCGATCCAGACGAAGGGAACTCAACTTCAAAGCAAAAGGAGTGGGACTAAACCACTAGAAACGTGAGAGAGTAAGCTAAGGACCGGTCAGAGGAACCGAACAGACAGGAAAAGACACATGCATCTTAATCCTCGGAGGAATCGGGCTCACTAGGTTCTTAAGCAAGCACCGAATCCCACCTATACAAACCGGTAATCGGATGAATAGAGAAGGAAGGTGAACCCAGAGCACCTAGGATTCAGATCCGACAAGATGGATGAACATGCAAGATCAATTTAGGGGAATAGGCGGATAAAAGAAAAATTGTGGGTCACCGATAAGACTAGAATTAATAAATTCGAAGTCCGATCTGCAACACCAACAACACCTGCTCCCTACAATTGATCTAATAGTTCAAACCATATGCAACCGTTGAACTATGTTAATGTGAATTAAGTCTCGGAAAAACTAAAACGGGGGAAAAAACAAAAAGCAAGAGAACATGAGTTGGAGCCGGCGCCGGTTCTAAGGAAACCACCGGCCGCCAGCTTCAAAACAAGAATTTTAGCGGTGGCTATATAAGATTGTAGAGAGAGGCAAGAGAAAAGTTTTTGGTTTCAATCAACCCTTCATTTGTCAAACTAATTACTAACTTAGGAATCTAAGGCTGTTATTAAAAAATCCACTTTTTTTTTTTTTGAAAAGAAATCACCTAGAATGGGGTTAATCGTTGAATTCATTACTAGAGAGGGGTCTCTTTGCTAGATTTATTTGGGGTTAGTCTTTAGAAAAAGACCATTTACCAAACATTAAACAATCTATTCACAAGAATACTATTGTAGTATATAAAAAAAATTATAATTAAAAAAAAATTCCAATATAAATGGTTTAAGTAAATTACAAAACAATTAAAGATATCACATGCATTAGTGAGGATAACAGTTTTCTGGATCTATCTAGAAAACGTCATGCGATTGAAAAATAATTTCTCCAGTTTTTTTCTTATTTTATATACCCTTTGACACCTCCAAAACTGATATCCTAGTACACGTGCTAGAATGTACTAACAGGATGTTAACTATGTTAGTGATGTACTATCGGCTTGATTTTCCCATCTAATTTAACTCCTTTATAACTATTCTCGGAAAAAAAACTATACAAAACTTACTATTGAAAATATGAAATAGTTATTACAGTTATTAATTATATGTGGTGATATTTTTGTGAGACATGAAAAGGTATTGGATATAATTTTCGGAAAAAAAGTATTGGATATATAATTCATTTTATAATAAACGATTCAATTATATTATATGTAGTTAATAGTAATACTAAACGCACTATATTTTTTATACATAATTCAATATGAATATTAACTATGAAAAAACAATTGGAGAAGTAAACGGGTTTTCGGTCCGTCAACGGGTTTATACGTATAATTCCCATCTTCATTATACAAGTCTCGTTAAAATATAGGGAAGGTTACAAGTTGAATTCCATTAGAAGTTAAACATGATGTAACTTGTTAGATCACAACCATAAAGCAATGCTCAGTTATTATTAGTATTGAATCTGCACATGTTCTTATTGGGTTCATTCATGATCACTCAGTGGACCAATTGTTGAATCTGCGACCGTATTGACTAACCCGACTGATATTGAAGGCAAAAGAAAAGAGGAGTATCCATCGTCAGCATTGATTCACTCAAAAACACTACTTACAAGTTTCCTCTTGCTTCTATTGTCTACCTAAGTTTATGTCCTCTAGCATCTCCAGCCATTTCCTGGGATGGGGTAACACGTTTCTTCACCACCAGTTTGCCAGAGGAAGCTGGCGTAGTTGGCCGAGTAGAAAGAGTTGTTAGGGTCTGCAAATATAGTGTAACAACCCAAATTCTATTGGGCCAAACAGAATTGGGCCCAGAAAGAAAGAAAGAGTGGGCATCTGCAAAACATGCCAATGAAACCCAAGCCCACCAGAGAAAAACCCTACTGTCTCCCCCTTCCCCCTATAAAAGGATGCCTACTCCCACAATTTCTCTCAGAGAGCCTCACAGCGAAGCTTTGCCCAAACGAAGAAGCCTCTGGGAACAGCGCCCGAGCCGCCGGATTTTCGAAGCCGCCGCCGCCGCTGCCGCCACCGCCGCCGCCGCTGCCGCCACTGCCGCCGCACCTCGCCGGTAAGTTTCCTCCGCCGTCTTTGTCTTCTTTTCTCCTCTTCCCGAGCCTAATTGCAGCCTCCTCTCCCCGGATCTAGCTTCGCCAGCCGCCGCCGAGCCTCCACGTCCCCGCACGCGCCACCACCGGAGGTCGACGCGCCACCACCGGAGGTCGACGCGCCGCCGCTCTCCACCACGCGCCGCCGGCGTGTGAGCCCCACGCGCCACAGCCGTCTTCCATGCGCCGCCGCCCTTCTTTTCCGACCGGTGAGGAAGCATCTCCGAAACACCCTCTTTCCAGATCTGTGATTGAACAGTTCAAAAACAGGTTCTATTGTTGTAGATCTGAGTTTAAAGTTCTAGATCTAGGAATGGTAATTAATTGAAATATAATAGTTGATTTGAATCCGAGATGGATTTATGTTGTGGTTTTAATGTGATTAAAGACTGATTGATTGATATTTATGTATTAATTTCCTGAGTTATTTAAACTGATCAAGATTTAATATCTTGATGGTTATATTATCTGGATTTGATATCCATGACAGAAATGAGAAAGTTGGATTTGGTATCCTTTCCTCGGCCGATGAGTCAACCTTTGCTTTATCCTTCCTAGACGCGCGCTTTTTCTTCTTCGCATCATCGGCCTCGGCACTCATCTCTTTTTCCTCCTCGGCGCGCTTCCGCTTTGTTGAATCCAAACAGTGTTTTATCAAGGCCGAGTTTGACGGCCTAGGGAGAGCGAGGACACTCTCTCAGGGAGCAATCGCCGGACCGGACTCAGCAGCCTCGCTCGGTATTGCCTCAGGAGGAGTGATGGGGACCATAGGTGGTCGGCTAGGCCTCAACATCTTCTTGTGCCTTCCTCTGCTTCAAGACTTGCTTGTGAAAGTTCAATTCCTTGGTAACGTTTTCCATTTCACCTTCGCTTCCACTAGAACTCTCTTCACTTTCCGAAGTTGAAAAACCTAGAAGTCTGTTCCGAGCGTTCTCCACATGTTCGAAGGTAAAGGACTCTTCCCAGTTCGTTTGTCCACTTCGCAAAGATTCAAAGTCGCACTCGAAGTTCTCCGGGATGCTAGGCAGAATCGAGTTCGCTGCAAACAACAAAACAAAATAAAATTGTTAGTCATTATCTACCAACGGCCCTAGCAAACGAGGATCATCAAGCTAACCTATGGGACCCCCAGGTAGTCCGTACGTCTAATCGACCATAACTAGCTTCGCATATGGGTACGAAGAAGAAAAAATTGGACCACGTGTAGTCCTTGTTGGGAAAGTGATCAATAACTCGTCGATCAGACTTGTTAGAAAGAAAATAGATTCGGGGATCACCCCCAGGGGTTCGCGAAAAACGCAGAAGATTCTGGTAATGCTCTGCGGTAAGGGTCACACCGCACTCAACACTGCGCACTAGAAGACCTACTAAGTGACGAATGGACCTTGGGGTTAGTTGTGCGATGCAGGCATTGTGGCATCCAAGATAATCGAGGATGACCTTTGGGATCGGGAACCAAAGGTAGCATCTGTCAATGAAATTCTCATACATCGTGAAAAAACCAGGAGGTGGAGAGTCTGCCCTTGCGTCTTCGTCGGGAACAATGAGGTCTACCTCTTCTGATATACCATAGCCCCTGCGCAGATCATTAAGGGTTTCTTCGGTACACGAAGATCTTCCATCCTGGTACACAACTGGCCTTTCCCCTCGCCTGTACCGGACTCTCCTTCTCTTCCGCCTCCTTGCCTTAAGTGTTTCATTAATATCCGCCAAAGGACCGTAGCCGTGTTGATATTCCTCTAGCTCCACCTTCATCAAGTCGACCTTAAGATCCATAAGGGACTTCGTCGAACGAGGGGCCTCGCCGCAACTTTTCGGCACCTCCTCGCCTTCGTGGTTATCCGCGTCTTCGTCGCTTTCACCGTCTCCAAGAAACGACCCGACTTCGCCTTCATTTTCTCCTGTCTCCTCGCCATTACCGTCATTTCCTTCCCTTACCTCGCTATTACATCCGTTCAGGTCTGCAACGGATTTACCTTCATCCCGACCTCGGTCTTCGTCTCTCCGCCCGCTTGTTCCAGCTGCACTGCCGCTTAGCACTCTTCGCCAATCGAAGAGATCGTCGAGAGAGTGAGAAGAAGACATTGTCTGCGGAAATGCGAAGTTATCTTATGAAACTGACATAGAGAAAAGAAGAAGGAAAGTTTTAGAACAAAAGGGACAAAGAGATGACGACGGCGAAGAGGTCACCGGAAAATCGTCGGAAGACACTCAGCGGTGCCACAAACACGACCAACTTATGAATTTACCAGAACTATACCCTATCTACGGCGTTTTTCTCTACGAACCTGAAGAACCCTAAAAATATAACTGAAGAACAGGAGAGAGAACATAGCATACCTGCAGAGGAGAGGACTCTTCTCTCCTTAGCTTCTTCTGAATTGAAATGAAGAAAATGGATGAAGAGGCATGAATATATAGCAACCTCAGGCATTCAACAGACATACCTCGGGAACTGGCATAAAGGTGCCTTGGGAACAAGTGATACAACTGTCAGAACAGTGAACCCGTCGATGGCTCTTCGTTTTCATCGACGGCTCTTCGCAGTCACCAGCGGCTCTTCGCCTACATAAGCACTTCGCTTATGTCCAATCAAACGGCTCTTCGCCTACATAAGCACTTCGCTTATGTCCAATCATACGGCTCTTCGCCTTCATCAAACACACAAGCACGGCGCTTATGTCCGAACAAACGGCTCTTCGCCTTGCTAATGAACATATCATCTCCTTAGCAGGCTCCTCGCCTTCACCGTGGATATAGGCACTGCGCCTATATCTCATTACAGGCACTTCGCCTATATCTCATTACAGGCACTTCGCCTATATCTCATTACAGGTACTAAGCAGTTTGACATCGCTATGACAAAACAAGATCTTAGTGCTTGACACCTTACACTAAGACATGGTGGGGGGCTAACTGTGGGGGTCAAATATTCCCACAGGTCAAACTGATGATTGACTTGGAACAACTTCGCCATTTGCTTCCGAATCATGTAACTATGACCTCGTCAGTATCCATGACCATAAGTGCGAGGTCGCCTGGAAGCTGATCATTGTCGGCCTTGCGATTATAGTTAACTTTAGGCGAGGCCGAGAAATGGTGACCTCACCATTATGAGGGTTTAGTCGCGAGGTCACACGCGACCTCGCGTCCTTAGCGACGAAGTGGTTGAACCTTGCCTTCACACGACCCAGTAAGTGCGAGGACACTGTGAACCAAGCGACGAAGTCATTATTTGATCATAGTTGGGCTTAAATGCGAGGTGGGCCTAAACCCACGAGACTAGGAAAACTTAAAGCCCTAAGAAGATAATGGCAAGCCGACAAAAGATAATGACGAGAAGATCTAAGAAGATTTAACCTATCGATAAGTCGACATAATCTGGTATATATATCTTGATAGGTTGAATCTGTTAGATCATCTCTTTCTAGCCTAAGAACCCTAAGAAAAGCTTACACTACGAAAGACTCTTATTCATAATCAATACAAAGCAATCCTTTGCTAGTTCTTTTATGTTTGTGTCTCGCTCTTTGTATCGAGTTTCTCACCCAGAATCTCGAACAAATAGTGATCGTATGATTTTACCCAAACAACAATCCATTGATACCTTTACATTTTAAAAAGCACTCTATCATCACTCACGATATAATAAGTCAGACACATGTTTACGATAAGTGTGATGCTATTGTAGCACGTGTTCTATAACGTTTTGTTGATTGCAATTGTATTAATTATGATAGCACTATTGTATTGTTATTAGTAATTTTATTTTAGCAAAAAAGATTTTCTTATTCATTTTAATTAGTTATTTGTATTTTTAAACAATAATAAATCAATCGTTTTACTCATATTAATATTTTTCAAATATAATAGTATTATAATCAAATATATAAATATAATATTAATAGAAACAAGAAAAAAAATATTAACAATTGAATTAATATAAACTGTTACAAAATACATAATTATCAAATAAAAACATACAAGATACAAAAAAAAAATCTCCGTGGTGTCTTCTTCTTATTATGTAGTCCACACTGTCCAGCAAATATTCACCATACCTCGCAATGAATCATATTTCATCGAGAGAATTATGTAGGACAACCTTCTTTTTCTTCTTCTTCTTAGTTGGATCAAAGGGTTGTTTGCCTGCATTTTGAAAACATCATACACTTATGAATCTCTCTACAAACAATGTATGTAGACAAACTGTTGGTTTTTTTGGTCGGTTTGCGCCCATGATTTAGTAGCATACCAAACCAGTTTAGTTAACCGGTAGTTATAATAAGTTAATCTTCATAACTCCTTAGATAATATTCATGTCCTTTGGTATCTTCTATGGTATTTGTCTATATAAAGGGATATTTGCAGAGAGATACAAGATAACATAAAGTGGTTGTCAACAGTGAACAGACACGAGAGAATTCTGAGAGAGAAAACGTTAGAGTTTGAGAAGGCTTCGAAGAATCAACCAGAAGAGCACTTGAACTGTGAATAGTGGTTGATTTCCATTCGTGATCTCATCCTGTGTCGATACTCAGAGCGTGTACAAGCCATATTCATCACCAAACCGGGCAAAGGTATGTGTTCGGTTTAACGCTTCCTCATAAATCTGTTAACACAAACCTCGGCACTTACTTCATCGTTATTAATTGGAACAGAGTCATGGATGAGGTTTCAAAGCGGCATAAGGTTCACGAACTTCAACCTCATTCTCAATAGATTCTTATTTGTAGGAACTTAATCTATATATACATAAAGTAACCTTTTCTTTCTTCTAATGAAGACACATCTTCTGACAACTAAGCACACACATTCATTTTTATTATTTATTGATTAAATTTATCTCTAAACATTGATTTCTTAAGTTTGCGTTTAAGAAACCTTAGGGTTCTGAGCTGCTTCCTTTTTCTCTTTGTGGCCTTCTCGGCCGTCGTGCGGTGGCTTCTCCTATTTACTTGTGTGTGTTCTCGTGTGCCATCTCTTCCTCTGGTATGGTTTTGAGGATGTGGTTTCCCATGTTTAGGCTTCGTGTTATGATATTGTGGTTTTCCTTGTTTGGGTTCATCTCTTTTTCCAGATACTTATTCTGGAAATAAAGCTTATGTTTGGGGGTTTTCCCCTCATTGTTTCATTGATCTTACACAAAATACAAGATTGAAGGAAGATTGAAGGAGACATATGTGATATGGAGACTGATTTTGGACCTCGATTAGATTGCATTGGAGAGTACCACAATCAAATAAACAGATATTAACGATAAACAGAGATTGGAGAGTACCCTAATCATGGTGTTAGGAATCGACTTGAAGCATCTTTATAGGTTTTATTTAAATCTTTAATGTTTATCGTTAATCTCTGTTTATTTTGTTCTCCATATTCTTTGTGCTTCATACTCTGTTTTGATAAAACATCATGGGATTTAATCACATATACCCATTTTTTTATATCATTAATCACATATACCCACATTCCTTCCTTTTAATTATTTTTCTTGTAAGAAGTCTAAAATACCCGAATTTAAATATTAACTATTTATGGGGTTTTAGGGTTTGAGATCTAGGATCTAGGGTTTAAAAACCCTAAACCCTAAAATCCTAATCCCCAAAAAGTCTTTCCACCCCTAATAAACCCTAAAACCTAAAATATAAACCCTAAATCCTAACAATTAAACCCTAATAGTTATTAAAAATTAAACCCTAAGTTTATAAGGGTTTGACCCTAAATCCTAAACCCTAAGTAGATAATAAACTCTATAATTTTACTAAACCCTAAACCCTAAAATCCTAAACCCTAACAAATATATCATTTTTAATGAAAAATAGTTTTGGTAAATGATGCGGGCACGGAATCACTCCAATGCTCAAAGATCACAAGGTTGTCAAAGGTGACAAGCTATGCATGCGGAAGTGGAACGAAGGTAGAGATGGAAAGGGATAAGGGGGTGATTGAATCACTCAATCAATAAACGAATAAGGTTGCTTGAATCACTCAAACAAATAGATATGTTGCTTCAAGAGAATAGAAGTGAATCGCTCACTTAAACTCTAATGAAATGGAATGAAGTTCGCCACTCAAAGGTGTGGAAAGCCCTTGAGATAAGAACACGAATCAAAGCCTTAGTGAATCACACANCCCTTGAGATAAGAACACAAATCAAAGCCTTGGTGAATCACACACAAAGACAGAGATTCAACGTTTTCTAAGCTATGGAATCCACCAATAACTTAATAAAACAAAGAGAAGCGATTAAGAGCTTCAAAGAGTAAACACTCAGTTTCTA
>OVAP01004496.1:0-14476 GCA_900406295.1 Aurinia saxatilis | reverse complement strand
AGGAAACCTGATAGTCCCTAAGTGGTTAGGATATGTCAGTTTTTCCTACAATTTGCAGGTGAGTTAAGTGCCTTTTCTGGGTCGGGTATATCATATTTTTTTTTCCAATTACGGTTGAGTATGGTTCATATGGTTATATTCGGTATTTTTATTTAATATGAACAGTAACTACTATTTTTTTCTTTTTAAATGGTGTAGTTTTAGATGTAAAATTTATCTCGGGTGGAATTAGATATACAACTTTAAAATGGTGGAGTGTTAGAAGGAGGTCATAACTTTGTGTAGATATAGCGACATGTAATGATTTTGAGGGGATACATATAGTCAATCCTAACAAATATTGTATGTTTTATAAGTTGTGGTTTTGTAATATTGTAGAGATTGTCAAGTTTTACGTTTTGTCATTAATATGGTTACTTGTGTGAATTAAAGAATTTGAACTTCCCACCCTCTGATTTAGAGTGTTTCAGGTCCACATGAGTCGGATCAGTCACTAACATTAATGGGACTTCTTCATGTCTCAATTCTTAGAAATCTTTTCATTTGGTGCTACATATCCGTTAGATATGTCTCTTGATGATCTGTACTAAAATAACAAGTTTCCCTCTATACATGTTTATTTTGGCAAAAACGTTAAAGCTGAAAATCCAAAAAAAAAAAAAAATCTAGAAAGAAACTGTATTTTAATATTGCTTGTTTAATGAGAAAAAATGTTATGTCGATATGTGGATTGTATATAGTATCAATATTGACTCTTTTTTTTTTGTTCTCTATCTAGATAAATAATATTAGTGTATAAAGATTCAATGAGCTAGATAGCTATAAGCCTATAAATATTGATATATTCGTAGTTTTGAAGAATTTAAACAAACAGTAGGCCCCCAGGACAGTATTGGCTATCATAGTTTCTTAAACCTAATTGATTTTCTTTGAGTTTGCTTGGTAACATAACCATATAAAATTATCCGCATCTCAATTCTCTAACTATATTTTTGTTCTCAAATTTTCTGATAATACTCTATTTGTCAATCCCATTCACAAGTTAGTGAAGTTTGTATGGTTTGAAGTCGATATTCTCACAACTAATTTTCTTTGGGGCTATCAAAAATTAAAACATTGTGACGGATATAGAGCACTATTGTGAATCAACTTATGTCACAGATATTTTTGTTATCAAATTTTCTAATAATACTCTATTTGTCAATTACACTGACAAGTTAGTGAAGTTTGTATGGTTAGAAGTCGATATTCTCACAATTACTTTTCTTCGCGGCTATAAAAAATTAAAACATTGTGACAAATATATAGAACTATTGTGAAACATGATTCTCAATTTGATCTTATATTATCTACATATTGGAGACGCCTTAAATATTTAAACACAAAATCACTATATATTCTTTCAAAAAACTATAATGAAACAAAATTCGCACGTAGTGCGGGTATTCACCTAGTACTAACTAATACCTGATGATTAAAGGAATTTGAAAAATCACTACTCATATTATAATTATAAGAGTGAAACTTATATAATTATACTTTCATGAAATAATAATAATAATAGGCCTAATAATTCTTTTAAACTAATATATTGCATATTTAAATTGAAATACATCCATTTATATTTTTCAAAATAAATATTGATGGTTTATTAGGTAAAACTTTATTTTAAAAATTAAGTATATATGATACCAATATGTGATGTTTAAAGGAATTTGAAAATTTATTACTCATATCATAAATCATAAAAATAAAAACTCTACCATTAAGATTTTATGAAATAATAATAGAATTAATCATTCATTTAGCCTAATATATGCATACTTTATTTATATTAAATTAATTTATAAAACTCCAAGATATCAAATAAGTTTCAGTAATTAATTATATAACTATCTGAACGGTGCATGATCAACAACTCCTCTGATATGTGCATTAGAAAAAAAGCAAAAAAAATCTTATTTTTAATACTCCTCAGTTAAATGAAATGAAGTGGGAAGATACAAATTTTCAAAGCTTGGTGTATAAATATAACCAAAATAAATGAAAGAGGACCAGAGAGGCAATAAGTCTCTTGAAGTCTCACATGATATATATTCAATATATATATATATATATATATGTGGAAAATACAACATTTGATCTTAAAAATATGTACAAATATCAAAATGCTTAGCAACTATCTCACATTTTCATGATAGTAAAAAAAAAAATGAAACAATCATTGAATTTATAAGAAAATATTAGACTCCATCTTTATAGATAATTAGTTATCTTATCCAAGACAAATCATAAATTATTAACTTAACTAAGATTCATATCATAAATATAACAATTAAAATAAACCTAAAATGCCTTTTTTACACTACCCATTTTCACAAATACCCCTCTTTTTCGGCATTTTCTGAAAAATATATTAGTTTCAATCTAAATTACAATTTTTAATATTTTAAAATATTCTATAGCGTTTTATAGGATTGTAGGGTTTGGAATATAGGATTTAGAGTTAAAACCCTAAACCCTAAAATTCTAAACCTTAAATTTTTTTAATCTTTAATAAATCCAAAACTCCTAAAACATAAACCCTAATACCTCAAACATAAACCAAAATAGTTAGTAAAGCACTAAACCCTAACCCTACAAGATTTAAGCCTCAAAATCCAAAAATGGTATTTTTGAAAAGAAAAATAGGGGTATTTTTAAAAGGGGCATATTGAAAAGGCATTTCTCACCATTTCTCTTAATAATGATGTGGGGTATATATATATATATATATATATATATATATATATATATATAATTATCGAGATTTTTAATAATATCGATTTTACGGTCATGTAATATACCATCGAATAGCAAATCACATAAATCACAAAGGCTATGTGTCATAGACATTTTTGAACAACAAGACCAATTTTTCCAAAATTATATTATAATCACAAAAACATTTGTGGGACATCATTATTCTAAGAACAAAATAAATTAACACACCCAGCGCGTAGCGCGGATCAACCACTAGTAAAAGATATATTTATCTATTTTATCGAGTCTATATATTATAATTAGAGTCCAAATGAGCCATTTAGGTGCATGGATGAATTTTGGGCACTTTGGTGAATTATGGAAGAATTATGGAGCAAAATAATCAAAGTTTGAAGAGAGGAAAAAGGAAAACGAAGAAAATGGAAAACTTCAAGAGATGGTGTCGATCGACACCACCTTGGTGTCTTTCAACACCCATCATGCGATCAGCCTCTTTTCTAAATTTGAAGATCAAGCAATTTTCCTTAATCACTTAAGAAAAATTAGATTTAGTAATTTATCATTTATTAAATTCGTCCAGGATCCTATAAATGCTACTAGATTTTGACTTGCGCCAACCGTAGGATTAAAATATATATATATATATATATATTCCAATAAATATATATTTTAATTTAATTAAAACTCAATAAAGATTAAATAATAATTTAATTAAAACAAAAATATCAAATTATTATAATAAAAATTAATTATTAACTGGTATTGATGAAAATAAAAGTTAAATCAACTACATAGTCTACATTTTCATTTAAAAATAATAAAACGTTAAAATTTTAAGTTATACAAATATTAAAATCTGATATTTTTATTCGGTTTAAATTTGTTAGACTTATGATTATATTAAGATTTATTGCATATATAGAGATTTCCATATATGTAATATAATTTAAAATATATTGATTCATTCATTTAAATGATGTGACCCTAAAATATTTAGTGAGTGACACATCAGACTTTTTGGACTGATGTCCCCTCTTTTAATATATAAAAGATATAAATGATGTTTTGACCATTGTTTAGGCTAATAATTTAATATACTTTAGAGAGAGAGTTGTAGGTAGAAGATTTTCTAAACCCTTTGTTCTTATCCTTTCTATTTTTATTAATTATTGCATGTTTTGCTTTCCTATGACTGAGTAGTTCTCTTGTTAGGCTTAGAGTTCTTAGGTTTAAGCGAATTTTTATTTAGCCATAACTCTAAATTAGGTTACACCCTTAATTCTTCTTCTAGATTGTGCTCAATGGTAGTTCATAGATTAGCTACCTTGAACTAGATCATAGGTTAATTATTATACATGGAAGTGTTAATAATTGCTTGAATAAATCTTAGAAGAGTAGACTTTCTATTCCCAAAGAATTTGGTTTGCTAGGAATTAAATATACATTGCTTGCTCAATGGAAGTTGGTTTGCATTACATTAGAGTTCATGTTTAGGAATTAAGATGGTGACTGATTTTACACGGATGGTGTCGAACGACACTCTATAGATGTCGATCAACACTCGTCTGGTTTTTTTACTGCATATTGGATTCTTCTCCGAAGTTCCCAATGCCTAACTTTGCTATACTTGATTCAAAACCCTCACAATTTGCTTGTTACTTGCATTAGTTAGTTAATTTTAAACCCCCTTGTCCTAAGTTTAACTTAGCGTTTAAAATTAGTTTGTGATTTATTGATCTTCATAGGTTTGATCCCTAAGTAGTATAACGCATTTGATGTGCATTTGCAGTTAATACTAAAGGTTAAAACTTTGTGTATCACCAATCCACGATTACGGTTCCAAAAACAACAACAAATAAGATATATATAAAAAGAGTTCATTAATCGAAAGAGATGAGATTTAATAGCCTCATCACGGGTTGGTTTTACTTAAAGATTGAATAGAGAATGAAATTGGAGAACACGGAGTTCGTATATCATGGGTAGATAGTTTCATTTATCCGAAACAAAGCGGTTCCGAGGAAATCAATAGAGAAATATTTTTCTCCACCAAATCACCTCTCCATCTAATAAGAACCCTGTTTCTAAAGATGAAGTGAAACATTTTATGTTTTTTAGGGGTTTTGTTTTGTGTCATATTCATACGTCATAGTAAAATTACACTAAACTTTGGCTGTGACTGCGACACATCCACTAAACCCATGTTTTTAAGTGAATTCTTAAATAATATATAGGGGATGTACCATTTAGCCCTTATGTATTCCTATGAATATTTTTTTGAGGTTTTTTTATCTTGTGAGTAAGCCACTAGGGACAAATGTCATGCACAATGGGGGGTCTTCTGATGACGCCCAAGTCATATGGAGATCAAGAAATATTGTAAGAAAGTACCTCATGAAAGAATGTTGAAACAGACAAGAAAATCAAAAGATAGAGAAAGAAAGGAGAAAGTGAGATCAGGCCATAAAGGGAGTGATTCACGGTGTTTCATGACGTTTGAGACATATTCAAGGGTGGATAAACTAAGAGAACATGAGAAAACATAGCACTTTGCCTTGTTTTAAAAATCGGTCAACGCGACCGTTTCTGTAGCGATAAGGAGTTCGGGGTCGTGGTCCCACTGGGATGAAGCCATACTGACAATAAATTGTGATTTTTTATACAAAAAGTCGATCATTTCAAGTTTGGGATCGAAGATCACTTGATAAATAGGTTATAATTTGTTGAAAATAACAAGAAAAACTTGAAGAAGTGAAGAAAACAATGAAGGAATCAATTAGGCGGCTACTAGGGTTTGTAAATGTGTTATTCGTAAGGAGGAATCTACTTTCATCATTAATTAAAGAAATAAGAGAAAATAAAGTAAAATGAGCATATTTATGTTCGAACTCGTAACCTCTGAAAATAAAGTAAAATGAGCATATATTACTACTTTAGTACAATATGAATTTTATATGTTTTAGGAATAAAACTATATGATTTAGTATGAAACTAGTTCTTTCACTATTTTGCGCTTTAAAGGAGAATGTTTTCCAGCTGATCTGTGAGTTCCTCCTTTTTTGGAGCATTTTTTAGATTTATTTTTTCCCTTTTAAAGATAAACTGTTTTAAGTTTTATATGCTCGATTTTAACTAAATCTTTAAAAATTTATTTCTACGATTTTATCACTATAACTTTTGCAAGATTTATTTTAAGATTTTCGAATAATAATTAGTAAAAACAATTTCAAATGTTTTTACTATTTTTTATAAATATAACATTTAGTAATGCCCATTTTAATTTTATTTTCCTTTTAAAACCCAATTCCCCTTTTTTCATGATTTACTAACTCAGTTTTATGTTTATTTTTCCGATTTAATTTTTTTTTTATATATAAATAGAAGAATTATAATTGATAGAGCATTTTCAAGATTTCATTAGATATGACCATAACAAAAAATTTCAAAAATTGTTTAACAACGAGAAAGATATTTGTTTATATTTTGATTTAATTTTATCAACAAATTCATTATTATCTTTTACTTTTTCGATTTCTGTTAACAACTTTGTTAGCTTAAATCGTGTAATCTATATATATTCGAATTATATATATAAACTTTGTTTCTTCAGGTATCTCGAGGGCTTCACCATCGGCTAGAATTTTATTTGATCTGTAGATAGTAAAAATATCCCCACATATTTCTCCTTCCACTTCACAAAAGAAATGAAATTCAGTTTTGGGTGGTTTAACAAATCTTTGTAATATCAACTTGCTATTTACATTGTCGATGTTTTGCAGGAGGTTATGCCATCTTTGAGTTGCCTTCACCTTTGGAGGGTTATTTGTCTTCTCTAACCTTTCTTAGGCTATATTATCAAGACTAGCTTGAGCTCACAGACTCCATTGAAGAATAGACGCAAAGTTTGTTATGAATTTCAACATTTCTCATTAACCATCAATATACAATAAAGTGTATCTTATATACAAGTATACTAGCTTGCTAACATAAGCTTAAACAACTTAAGTGTGCTAACGTGCACCCAAGAGTAACTATACTCTTATACACCCCCCTCAAGCTATTCAATCCGGAGTAGGAGAAGGAGTGAATAAGCTTGACACTAACATACAACCAAGTAGATGATTGAATGGACCAAGATGCAGCGGCTTAGTCAGTATATCAGCCAGTTGATTGTCACTTGCAAGATGAAAAGCTTGAAGATTGTCAAGCTTGAGTTGATCACGAGTGATGTGACAATCAATCTCTATATGCTTGGTCTTGGCATGGTACTTAAGATTAGAGGCAATAGCAACAGTAGACTTGTTATCACAAAACAATTTAGCAACAATTGTCACTTTCACTCCGAAGTCCACAAGTAGTTGTTGCAACCAAAGAACCTCTTTCGTAACTTCAGCCATGCTTCGATACTCTGCCTCAGTACTACTACTGCTACACACTCACTACTTTCGTGACTTCTAGCTGATCAATGAAATACCCAAGAAGACACAAAAACCAGTGGTAGATCTTCGGGAGACAGGACAATTACCCCAATCAGCATCCGCAAATGCATTGAGATAAATCTCAGAATCCACAGAGTAGAAAAGACCAAGACCTGGATTACCTTTGACATATTTAAGAATACGATGAGCTGCAGTCATATGTACGTCCGTAGGAGCTTGCAAGTATTGACTGAGCTTGTGAACTGCAAAGGTAATATCAGGCCTAGTGATAGTCAAGTATAGAAGACGACCAATCAATTCTCTGTAAGGAGTCGTCGAGGGAAGAGGCTTGCCACTCTCTTTACTCACCAAAACATAGGGATCCATGGGAAGAGATGCAGGCTTGCAAGCAAAAGACTTGTATCTTTCAAAAGATCAAGAGCATATTTCCTCTGGCAAAGAGAGATACCCTTGGAAGAACGAGCAATCTCAATACCAAGGAAAAACCTCAATGGACCTAAGTCTTTAATCTTAAAAGCTCATGTCAACACCTTCTTAAGCGCTGCAAGATCAGCAGGATTATTGCTAACTATAACAATATCATCTACATAGACAAGCAGAGCAATGAATCCATTAGCAGTTTCTTTGGCAAATAAAGTCATATCAGCACTTGACTGAGTAAAAAAATCTGCTAACAGAACATTGGTAAATGTCTGATTCCACTTCCGAGATGCTTGTTTCCATCCATAAAGACTTTTGTGTAAACGACACACAACATTCTGGGGAAGAACTTCATTAGGGCCAGGAGTGTACCCCTGAGGCAGACTCATGTAAATCTCCTCATCCAACTCATTATGTAAAAATGTATTAGACACATCCATCTGTGTAAGTTCCCAACCATTGGTAGCAACCAATCCCAACATAAGCTTGACACTAGCCATCTTAGCTACAGGAGAGAAGGTATCATCATAGTCCACTCCAGCTTGTTGAGTGAAACCTTGAGCTACCAAGCGGGCTTTATAGCGCTCAATAGAACCATTCAGAATGGTATTTGATGGTAAACAACCATTTACAGCCAGCAACATTCTTACCAAGTGGAAGAGAAGTGATACTCCATGTGCCATTAAGTTGCATAGCATTGAATTCTTCATTAACTGCCCTTGTCCATTTCTCAGATGCCATGGCTTGTTGAAAAGTTGTAGGTTCTGTCTCCAGCAAATGAGCAAGAAGAGAAGCACAAAATGGAGCACTGGATTTGATATAAAGAAGGACAAAAGAAAAGGGATATGGAGTGGTGTGATCTGAGGGAAGTGAAGATGAAGAAGAATCCAAAAGAGCACAATGATACTCAAACAGATATTTAGGAGCCTTAGCCTGTCGTTTAGACCTATCCCGGGGTAATGAAATCATCCTTGCATCAGTTGTCACAGTTTCAGTACCAGGAACACTAGATGCATGTGAGGATGAGGACACATGGGAATCTATATGAGATGGAGGAGATAGAGATGAATTATGTGAAGAAGATGCAGACGCATGAGATGCAGATGAGGAAGCAGGTGTATCACTAAAATAATGACCAGATGCAGGAGAACCAGAAGACTCAGTATAAAAAGGAATAGGCATGGGTAAGATATAATGATAGAAGAAATCCGGAATGACAGACTGGTCTGTTTTCATGGGAAAACTTTTTTCATGGAAAACAACATGCCTAGAGATGGAAACAGAATTAGTATCTAGATCCAATACCTTATAGCCTTTGTAACCAGAGGGGTATCCTAGAAAAATACAAGGTTGTAGCTCGAGGAGAAAACTTATGTCTATCTTTTTGAAGTGTAGAAACATAACACAAGCAACCAAAATTCCTAAGCAAGGTATAATCAGGAGCTTTATGTAACAATTTCTAGTCAATTGGCAAGTAAGGGAGAAGGTAACCTATTGATCAGGAACATCGCAGTAAGAACACAGTCACTTCAGTAAGGTAGAGGCACATTCGACTGAAACAATAATGCGCATGCAACATTCAACAAGTGTTGATGTTTCCTCTCAACCACAGAGTTCTGTTGAAGCGTGTAAGCACAAGAGTAATAATGAAAAATGCCTTTGGTAGCTAAAAAATCTCCAAACTTTAGTTCAAGTGCATTATCACTGCGGATAGCCTTAATAGAGTGATGATATTGAGTAAACACATGAGTATAAAATGTTGGAAAAATTGTAGAAACATCACTTTTATTTCTCAACATGTAAACCCAAGTGACTCGTGTACAATCATCAACCAAAGTAAGAAAATACCTATAACCCTTTGTAGACTCAACATAAAAAGGACCCCAAATGTCTAAATTAATCAAATCAAATGGAGTTGGAGAGACATGATTATGAAAAGGAAATGACAGACGTTTTTGCTTAGCTAGAGGACAAACAAAACAATGAGCAGGAACAGACTCAACCAGTTTAGAAAGAGACAGTGCGCCAGATAAAACTTGTAACTTGGCAGGTGAAGGATGTCCAAGGCGTTGATGCCAGAGCT
This sequence comes from Aurinia saxatilis, assembly GCA_900406295.1. Taxonomy (NCBI): domain Eukaryota; kingdom Viridiplantae; phylum Streptophyta; class Magnoliopsida; order Brassicales; family Brassicaceae; genus Aurinia; species Aurinia saxatilis. The sequence continues at coordinate 4,771 of OVAP01004496.1, read as the reverse complement.
CTCCATCAACTGACAAGGATCCACACAAAGCAGTAGAAGAAACAGGCTTAGAAATTGCAGGGACGTCAAGTATGTAAAGATTATGCATGAGTTTACCCTTCCCAATCATCAAGTCCTGAAAAAAGTGCCTAAAGATAGCAATAGTCAGGGTAAAAATGTGCAAAACACTAACTATCACGCAAAAGACTACTAACATTAATCATATTAAAATGAAATGATGGGACATGAAGGACATTATGCAACACTAAGGACTCAGACAAAATGATTTTCCCTACATGTGTAATAGGAAGTCTCATTCCATTAGGTAGTGAAACAGTGACCTCTGATGCTAGTGTCACCTTACTAAACAAGGATAAATCTGAACAGACATGACTAGTAGCACCACTATCTATTATCCAAGAACCATTAGAAAGAGAGGAAGATAGAGTAGAAAGACATTGATGGTGGAAAGTGAAGATATTATTCTCATATCTGAGATTCATGGAAAGAGGGAAGACAATACCTGATGTTGATTGACTAGCCATGACACCTGAAGCAGATGAAATAGGAGGACCAACCTCTGTAGATGGGAGACGAGCATTAAGCTGTTGAATGATAGACTGAACTTGAGTAGGTGTCTGCTTTATCCACATTAAGACTCATAGCAGACTCAGCATGAGGAGGTAGATAAGGCATAGAACCAGCAGTTGTACCAGAGAAAATATTTGCAATCGCACCTTGTTGTGGTGGTGCCATCCTAGGAGGAGTAAATGAAGGGTTCTGCTGACGAGGAACAAAAGATTGATGACCTCCCTGAGTGACATTGCCCTGAGGTGAGGGTATTGTGCCTTGAGTATTAGATTTATATCCGGGAGGATATCCAAGTGGCTTAAAACACTTCTAAATAGTGTGTCCCATCTTGCCACAATATGTGCATAAAGGCCGATTACCACCTCTAGGTATGTAGGTATTGTAAGCTGCTGCAAACTGTTCCTGTGATATTAAGCCAGACTTACTCCCAGTGCAGGATCCAGTGGTCTGAAATACATGATTATCAGTTAATGGAATTGGCCTTATAGCCCTCTGTCTCTCATCCTGAGCCACAATATTGAAAGCTTCTTCAATGTCAGGAATTGGCTTAAGCATGAGAATATGTCTTCTCGTTTGTTCATACTTCTCATTCAGTCCCATAAAGAACTTAGTAACTCTCCCTCTCTGTTGTATCTTTTCCCACAACACAACATCACTACTCTCACACTTTCCACAAGTGCACCCATGCAACTCAATATAATTCTTGTATTCTTCCCACAGCATAATCAATTCAGTGCAATACTGACTCACATCCATAGCATCTTGCTGAATGGTACTTAACCTCTGCTCAATTTCATACACCCTAGGTGCATCATCTTGCTTGAATCTAAATAGCAAATTCTTCCAAATTCCTTCCGCAGTAGACATAAACAAGAGACTCTGCCCTATTTTCTTGGATACATAATTCATTAACCATGTAGCTACCTTGTCATTACACCTACACCAAGATCCAGCATCTCTACTAGTAGCAGGAGGTTTAGGAATAATACCGTCAACAAAGCCTAGCTTATTGCCAACATTGAGAGCCATACGAACATATCTTCTCCAAGAATGGAAGTCTGCTCCAGATGATAATCGATCAGCAACCAATTGTAAGCCAGCATGATCAGAACTATGAAGAAAATACGGATTCTCATAGTGATCGGTGTTAGGATTCACCGGAGTACTCGCCGGACGTTCTGATATCGATTCCATGAAAGTGATAGAAATTTAAGGTAAGAAAGATAGAATTTTTTGAAAGAATCAGTGTAATCCTTCCACAGAACGAAGAGATTGTTCCGAATGAAAGATACGAAGCAAATCGGAATATAATTAGGTCAACGAAAGGAGGAGAAAAGCATAACGGAGAATCAATATCACGACGAGTTTAGCGAAGACGATAACAATCACAAGAAGATGAATGAGAAACGATTCAAGGCATGAGAAACTCATGATGAAGATTGCGATGAAGATCGTGAAATCTCTGATACCATAAGACTAGCTTAAGCTCACAGACTCCATTGAAGAATAGACGAAAAGTTTGTTATGAATTTCAACATTTCTCATTAATCATCAATGTACAGTAAAGTGTATCTTATATACAAGTATACTAGCTTGCTAACACAAGCTTAAACAACTTAAGTGTGTTAATGTGCACCCAAGAGTAACTATACTCTGATATATATGTTTGTCTTTGAGCAGTCGTGATCTGTAAAGAGGAACACTACGAGATGATGAAGGTGATCGCTGCTTTTCTCCAGGCGAAATTCGGTGGAAACGAGAACCCGAGCAAAGATGTTCTGAAGAAGGTCTTGGAATCGGTCGTGCCGAGATAGACGAGGCGATGATAGATCTGTTGTATTACTCTGGTGAAGGATCACGATGTGATGCTCATCCCGTTAGGAGGGAGAAGATGGTCTGGCTAAACTCTCGAGATGCTTCATTTTTTTCAATTTAATTAACTAATATTAATGTACAATTATTTTGATTTTTGAAGAACACAATTTTCCATGCAATCCATTCATTCAAGGTCAGTGCAAACTGTAAGCAAGCAACCTCGTGAGCTACATCGGCTCCTTAGTTGAGAAAAAAAAGGGTACATATATTTGAATGAAGGTATATATGATTACATAATAATTTTATTGGGTTAGGAAAAGAAATAATTTTATTGGGTTAGGAAAATAAATAATAGTCAAAGATATGACCATATGAATATGTGATATCGACATGTGGGATGCACAGTTTTGATCATTGCACAATTTTAATTTTTCGCCCAATATATTTTGTCACCAACACGATTCTTATATATAAATTACATAATGTAAATTGCATAATTTAAAACTAACAATACCGTAAAACACAATATGCACTAACTGTCTCAAGTTTATGTATTTTTTCAAAGCAAACGTATATACTCTTTACTAATACCATTATCCATAAACAAACTTAAGAATGAGAACTTTTACAAAATATTTAAATCCGAGATTTCGGGAAATATTTATTTACAAATGTATTTTGAAAATTTACCAAAACTAACAATAATTTTCAATTGATTAGATGCTAAACAATAAATGCTAAAATAAATTAAATTGCAAGTGCTCAATCTTACGAATGAGATCTCTTAAGAAATATTTAAATCCAAAATTTCTTTTTTTTTTTAATATTGCCAACGGCTATTATTAATAGGATTACAAAGAATCTGGTAGGAGAACGTACAAAGGGCTTTACATTAGCAAGTTACCCTAAAAACAAGAGAACACAAAAACAAGCTAAAAGAAACTTGTTAACTAAAACCGACAAGTCACAGGACTTGTGCATCAGCATCCAATTGCCTCGCTAACCACTAAGATCCACCACGGGATAGATAAGACTGATATCGACGCTCTGACGTAACACTTGAAGCAATCCGTTGAATAGTAGTATTTGTACTTCTCGATGTTACCGCTAGCACGAATCCCATGATTGAATTTAAAGCCGCCCTTACTTCAGCAATAAGGTTCCGTAAATGAGAAAATTTAAGGGGATTAGTGACGGCTTCATAAAGTGTCTTCGAAGACATCTAAAAAATTATTCATGTTTGGTGCAAGTCTCCCAGCGATGATGCTGCCCACAAAAGACTTAGTAATTCCATCTCCAGATTGGAGCGTACAAAGGAGTAGGAGCGCCTGCTATGAAACAGCGAGACATCCGACGCATCTCTTAGTAACCAGGAAACCCCACCATTAACATGAACGTTTATCCAGGACACAAAAATATTATACTTCAACATTGAAGGAGGGGGGTTCTCCCAATGGGTACTAGAAACGATATTCGCAAGTATGTTGGCCGTAGAGTCCTCATTAACTGAAACCATAGCGTATGATCTTCTTTTGCCCTTGCTAAAATAGCCTGAGATTCTCATCTTGTTTGTTCGAAAATAAGAGCATTCTGTGCTTTCCAAATTTGCCATAAAACCTAGGGGAATAAACGTTTAACGTCATCCGGAGTAGAAGATTTGGAACTAGTCGTGAATATATTTTGGAAATTGAGAAAAACGGAGTTGGGCGATGATGTAAGATCTAGGATGAGATCTCACTAGCTAGTGTGGAGAATGGAGATTGAAGATTGGTTGTTCAACACTCTTCTTCAAGCCGATGGGTAAAAGGATGGAATAGATGTGGATGGTGGGATCAAACTAGTTGGTTGTTCAACACTCTCTAGCTTTGATCAGTGGATGAGGATGATTGTGATGGATGGGACAAGGACGCCACAAAGTTCTATGGAGAGGAACTTGGATAAGTCAAATTACTTAGGGCTGTTTCTCACACACTCTAAGGCTTCAAACACAAAAACTGCGTTCTTTTATTAAATCAAGGGTAAAGAATACACTGCTGTGAAGGAACCTTATATATGGTTCAAACAGCTATGCCCTTCTTGGGGACTTTGAAACAGATTACAAAATCAATCTACGTAATTTGACCCAAAAAAAACAAACTAAGGAAACAAATAAAAGACATAGCAATTCTGTCTACCAAAAGGAAAGAATCTTAAAATAAAAAGATCACAAACGGTTAGTTCAAGATAATGATATTGAATTAAATCAGCCTTACCTTAATATTTATTTATCTTTGGACCGTTGGTGAAGTGTTGTGTTTTACATAGCTTGAATGTTGAATATGGTAACTCCTTTTTATGTCGGAAAGAGTGGCCATTCATCCGTATGCTCCTCTAGTTCTACAACTTG
>OVAP01004495.1:0-14477 GCA_900406295.1 Aurinia saxatilis | reverse complement strand
AATTCAAACTCAAACACCACCAAACTGATCTCAACGACTCTACTGTCTTCAGAAACCACCTCATCTTCTCCAACCGAGTTATTTTAGAGGAAGACACAATCACACAAGCCATTTTGGAGGCCAAACAATGGCAACATGCGCATGCTCAAGCTCACTCCTCCTTCTCACCTCCTGTTCCTCAACAAGGCAAACACCATCATGTAAGGGCTCTCCCACTTCTACCTAAAACAGCTGTAGTATGCTTTGTGGACGCAGCTGCGAACAAAGAGACACATCGATGTGGTTACAGGTGGAATTTTGAAACGGGTGCAGGGAGCAGTCTGTTCTTTTTTGGTTTGGAGCAGTCTGTTCTTTTTCATTGAGCATTTGAACCAAAGTCTGCCATTGTGTGTCACTCAATCCAGAAATACCTACACGATCTGCATATGTAAGAGCCAAATTCGCAGAAGCCGAAGGTCCAGGAGCCGCAGGATTTGATTGTGAATGATTGTTGCGTCTGTTGTTCGGGTTTGGCAACATAGCAGGTTGTTGAGCAGTAGCATCCATACTAGAGCTTGGCAACTCTGTTCAGTTTTGTTGCAGATGGTGCACACAACTCTGTTCTGATTACCGTTGGAACCTTTTGGTCGAGAGTTTGTTTTGACCGCAAAACTGACCCCTTCAGATCGGTCCGAATAAACTGCACTAGCGATCTTTCCATGATCTTCATCTTGAACCACAACGTTGTAGGCTTCATCCAGGGATGGCAGTGGATTTCGGGAGAGAAGGGCCGATTTAACCGGTCCGCAAACTGATTCATCAAGACGAGCAAAAACTGGTGCAACTTGTCTTCTTCCCTTTCTTTTTCCATTTCCTCCATCGTTTTGGATTTTTGATAATCAGCCAGACTTGTCCAAATTTTAGTAAGCTCGCCGTAATATGTCTCCATGGCAAGTCCCTTTTTGCGACAGTTAGCAAGCTTAGATTTCAGTCTCTGGATTCTCTTACCGTTTTAAACATGGAAACATTTTTGTATATGAATCCAGTGTTCATGAGCAAGTTCTTACCGAGAGAAAGATGTACGAAGCGTCTCATCGATTGTTAGCTTCAACCAAGAAGTCACCATGGCATTATTTGCATACTAATCTTCCAGGCCTTCATCGTCGTCTGATGGTTTCGGTATTGAGCCATCACCGAAACCGAACTTCTTCCCTGATCTCAGCGATATCCTCACGTTCGTTGACCACGCGTCATAGTTTGGTCCTCGAAGCAATGGCTGCGAGATCACACTGCTGGGATTATCACCATAGGTAAGATCGTAAGGGTCAGTGGTCTTGCACGTTCGTCACCCATCGCAAGAAATCTGTTTCATAGAGTCTTAAAACAGAGAAGGTCAAAGAAAAGAAGAGAAAGAAAACAGAGCCTATATTTTTGAGTGAAAGGAACAGAAGTTTTTGTGAAAGAGAAAACAAAGATTGGTTGCAGAGAAGCAGCCACAGGTCGAACAAGAATCGAGTTTTGGTATTGTCGATTATTACTCTAATACCATATCAGAAACTTTAGTCGTATAAGAAGATTTTCTGATGTTATTCACAAGACCACGAAGCCACACACTTATACATCCTTGTTATGACCTAGTGCTTATTACATTATGTATTATTTCCTTTAATCTCAATATCAACAATATACACAAAAGTCGAAATAGGATATGTAAGATAATAACTAATTAGAATAAATATTGACTTAGCAAACTATTAATTTTTCCAAAAATATGAGTAGGGGATATAATTTTGTAGGTTACTTATATAAAAGATGGGAATTGATAGTGATATTCATATTTTGGGGATTTCGACACAAGTACATGAAACCAGTGCACGCAAAGAAACAAAAAGTCGATAACAAATCTGTGTTCAGAACGAGTGTTTAGATAGTGGCGTTTGTCATACGCCTATAAATAAGTAGAATATTATTTGTGAAAGTAAACTCAACTTCGAATATCCCATCTTCTCCATAGTGTGGTCTTCGTGAATCAGATAATATTTGCTTCTGTTGATAAAAATATTTAAAATGATAGGATAAGAAGATATTTACGAACATGAATTATTTATTTTGGTGGTAGACATGGAGCCAAAACACACCTTAAAGTAAGTTTATTCTTTATTGCATGATCCAAAGCCCAAAAGTAAAATGAAAAGTCAGTCATCATCACATGACGTTTTAACCAAAACGTTACTAGATTGAAAAATCCATTTTTTATTTCACAAATTCCCAAACCATATCTCTGAAATTTAGAATTTTCAGTTCTTGAAAAAAATATCAGATCTTTCCTTATTTAGCTTTTCACAGAAGACGACTCTAGTAAAAATATTCGAGGAAAAAAATAGAGGAGATTTTTCATTTTGCGATGCCTCCGACCAACAATGACCGAATCTCCGGCGAGCCACAGTCTACCTCGCCGTCTCCGCCACCAGCAAAGCCGAAAACAAGGATTGTATCTGTGTTCCTCGTAGGTGCGATCATGGTTTCGATCTTCTGGCTCTTCCTGCTCCTTATCGGCATAGCCTCTGTTCTTCTTCTCCCTCTCCTCATCTCTTCTCTCTATCGTCATCGCCGTAATCGCCGGCACGATTCCTCAAATGGGTTATCTTCAAGATTCGTTAAAAAGCTTCCCCAATTCAAATTCTCCGAACCCACCACACGCTACGGGAGCGATTGTGCGGTTTGTCTCGATGGATTCAGACAAGGACAATGGTGTCGGAACCTTCCTGGTTGCGGACACGTGTTCCATCGGAAGTGTGTGGATTCCTGGTTGCTCAAAGCCGCGACTTGCCCCATTTGCAGAGCTAGGGTTAAGTTCAATGATCAAGATGCACAACAAACACAACTATGGAGATGTAGTTTGCGAGATTTGTGAGTGTTCTGTTTGTTTTGTCTCCTTTCCTTTCACGTTCGATTGTAATTGAATTAGAAATCACATATTAGCAATTTGTAACTTTGTTACTTCAGTCATCTCGGTTCGGTCAAAACAAAATGATGCATTGATTTTGAGATTAAGCAAGACTCGTTCTTGATGACTTGTTCCTTTGAGGAGACCATTTGCTTCATTGATTTTTTACAATTACCAGATGTAGACGTTTCGTTTTTTTCCACGGTGATGCTTGACCTTTTCGACACGAATTGATGAAGTGAGTGTTGATCACGTACATTTGATGAAGAAGGCCACTTGCAATGTTGAATACTGTTACCTCTTCTTTACTCTCTAACATCTCCAATAACGTCACCATCAAGGTCATCGTTTAGACTTTTCATCTATATACAATGTTTCGTTTTCATGTTCTTAAATTGCCCAAGCCTTTGTTTTGATTTTGGATCATATAGGTGAATATCGTTCTGTGGACTTGGACTTAGTCAAATGAAATCTCCATGACCAAAGCTAACCAGAGGTATTGGCCGAAGCCAAGACTCTTTCCTCCGTAGAAAAGTAGCGAGTCAGATTGCTAACTATATAAGAAAAAGGTCGATATGTTTCTTAACTATATACCTAGACATCATTTCCAAAATCCACTATCCAGTCCCAAGAGCTTTTCATTGATTTGTTTTTTGGAAACTCATGGACCGATTTTCATTCTTGAATGTTCTCATGGAGGTTGCGGGTATTCTAAACGAATCCCGCAAACTCTTTTTCAAGAACAAAAAGTTAATGTTCTCTGTCTTGGTATTCCCTCTCTTACTCAATTGTTTAGTGTACTTGCTCAATGTCCTTGCCATCAAACCCGAGATAACTAACTTGATCCTTGAAACAAGCCTGTTACCTATGACAGATCCAAACACCCCGGAATACGCAGCCCATCTTATGAGAGTCTTTGCTGATTTTCGCCAATTTGTCGGTTCTACATACATCTTCTTTGCCGTCTCCTCTATCATCAACCTCTTGTTCACTTTGGTCATCGTCCACGCAGCAGCTCTTACTCATAAAGATGAGAACATCAAGATGAAAGATTTTCCGGTTCTGAGCCTCAAATCTTGGAAGGGACCTCTTGTAACCAATTTCTACATTGTTCTCTTTAGTCTTGGCTATTGGTTCCTCTTCTTTTTAATCCTTTTTCCTCTCCTTTTGTTCTCTACAACACTGGATTCCGTGGCAGCCAAGACACGCACTTTATGGATTCTGTTTGCGGTCTTTCAGTCATATTTAGCTATCGTCTGGTACATATCTCTGGTCATATCGATACTCGAGGAAACTTATGGGATCCAAGCTTTGGGGAAAGCTGCAAAGATTGTCAAAGGGATGAAGCCAAAACTATTCATATTGAATATTTTCTTTGGTTTAGTGTCATTCGGGTTGTCATTAATCGTGAGGCTGATTGATTTGAGACGTTCATACGTGGTTACCTTAACCACTGGTTTGGTCCTTGTCTGTTCGGTTTTCGCGGTGAGGATGTTTCAGCTTGTCACTTACACTGTTGCCTACTTCCAGTGTAAGAGTCTCCGAGGCCAAGAGGTTGAGTCGCTCAGGGATGTGGAATATACAAAATTACCTTCAACTTCGGTTATGGGAACAGTGCCTTGATATTTGAAGAGAAGGGCATATATGGTATCTCGTCGATTGTTTGTTTGTTTGTGTGATTTGGTAGATTATTATGAATAATGAAATGCTTAGTTGAATATTTAGCAAGATATTTCTGCGTTCTTTTTCATACCATAATGAAATGGTTGGTTGAATGTTCTTCGGTTTTTGTTTTGTCCCTTCTGTTCTTAGTAGACTTCCTCAGTAGACTGGGCAAAGTCTTATCCCCAATCTCAAATCCTTCTTCCATCTTTACTTGATCTTTTAATATGTCGAATGTGAATCTTTATCCAGTTTGTAATTTAGGCTCAAGTTTCTTTCAGATTCAAAGCTTCAAGTTTTTTTCGTTAACTCACCGGATGATGCAGATTTAGGGATTTGTCAAATTGTATAATCTCTATAATCAATAGCTTGCACATCCACTCATGTCATTTTATCTATCTTCAACAAGTGATTCAAAATCTCGGATTGACAAGTTGAACCCCGTAAAATTAACTTGCCAAAGCAAGTATAGTATTGTTACCTAACCGAATTAAATGAATAATAGTTTTAAGTACCTAATTCGATCCGAAAATTTTAATTTCTTAAGCCTACAGACTTGGAGCTCTTAACTAAATCGCATCAACTTTAAGTTTGATTATTGTACAAATACAATGAGTACAAAGTCTTAACACTAATTAAGATTTAACTCTTTCACAACAATCTAAAAAAATATTTTTGAGGTAACATATTGGAACAAAATAAATCTCAAAGTAACCACAATCAATCAAACAGAGGGCTCATGTGTCCCTCTTGCTCAAGAAATAATCTATGATTGTCAAATGCAGATGCAGCTTATGAAGACTGAAGATGAAGAACAGAGAGGTGACGTGGAGCTGAAGTAACGGATGTTTGAATAATTCAATTTAGTTTTTTCAAATTCAATAACGTTGTCCTGGTTTGTTGGAGAACGAGTAGTAGTCCGTTTTTGTTGTTTCAGTTGCAGTAGAGTAGGCAGAAGTTGTTTCAAGTATGAAAATTTCTATAAGACCCATTTTTCTATTTTTTGTTAAGACAAGACAAATCATTCAGAAAAACGTTAAGTATGTTGACTTCGTTTATCAGTTTACACAAACAACAAGTGGTATCAGAGCTTGTTAAAAGCCTGGTACAATTGAGAAAAACAGAATGAGTGATAAGGATGCGTTGGTGATACCAAAGTTTGATGGAGATTATGACCATTGGGCAATGCTCATGGAAAATCTTCTGAGATCCAAGGAGTGGTGGAATCTCATTGAAACTGGAGTCGTGCAGCCAGAGAGAAACGTGATTCTCACTGGAGCTCAAAGAACATAACTGGTCGAGCTTACTGTGGAAGATCACAAGGTGAAGAACTATCTGTTTGCATTGACAAGTCAATCATGAAGACAATAATGAAGAAGGATACTTCAAAGGATCTGTGGGAGTCAATGAAGAGGAAGTACCAAGGAAACACTCGAGTCAAGAATGCTCAACTGCAGAGATTGAGAAGGAACTTTGAGGTACTGGAGATGAAAATTGGAGGATCAATTGAAAGCTATGTTGCTAAAGTGATGGAAGTTACAAATGATATGCGTAACTTAGGAGAAAACATGCCATATGCCAAGGTGGTAGAGAAGATCTTGCGCACACTGGTAGAAAAATTCACATATGTAGTATGTGCAATTGCGGAGTCAAACAACATACATGAAATGTCTGTAGATGACTTGCAGAGTTCATTGATGGTTCATGAACAAAAAATTGGAAACAACATAAAAGAAGAACACGCTTTGAAGGCAGAAGCATCATGGTATTCAGAAGGAGGCAGAGGCCATGGGAGAAGTAGTTTTTGTGGTAGAGGCAGAAGAGGCTCACCAGGTCAGCGAAGAGGCCGTGGTAGCTCAGGCTATGACAAAGAGAAAGTTGAGTGCAACAAATGCAACAAGAGGGGTCACTACAAGTCAGAGTGTCCAGAGTGGAAAAAGAAGCTAACTATGCAGAGATGGAAGAAGACATGCTGCTAATGGCTCACGTCGAGTCAGTCAAGGAGGAGAATGAACACATATGTTTCTTAGACTTAGGATGTAGTAATCATATGGGTGGGAACAAAGACTGGTTTCTTGACCTGGATGAAGCATTTCGTCAGCATGTTAAACTTGGAGATGACAGGAGAATGCTGGTGGAAGGAAAAGGAAACATACGATTGGAAATCAATGGCTTGATCTATGTGATCACCTCAGTCTACTTGTTCCTGGATTGAAAAACAATATATTCAGTGTGGGACAGTTGCAAGAAAAGGGCTTGAGAATCATCAATGATGACGATGAATGAATAATCTGGAACAAGCGCCCAAAGAGAAAGATCATGCACTTCACAATGCCAAAGAATATAATGTTTATCATTCTAGCTAAGGTGATGAATACTAGAGAAAATGGAGAAAGCAAGTGCCTGCAAGTAATGGAGACATCTGACAAACTGTGGCACAAGAGATCTGGACACCTCAACCATGGATGACTGAAAAATGCTTGAAGAGAAGAAAATGGTTGAAGGTTTATCAAATCTCACTCATGATGAGACAGAAGGAAGAGCGCGTGAGGTCTGTGTGAAAGGAAAACAGAACTGTGTGAGTGTTCCCAAGAAAAGCATGTGGAGATCAACACAAGGTCTACAATTAGTTCACAATGATATATGTGGACCCATCACACCAACTTCGGAGAGTGGAAAAATGTATGTAATCAATTTCATTGATGATTACAGTAAGAATTGTTGGACATACTTTCTAGCAGAGAAATCATATGCATTGGCTGTTTTCAAAGAGTTTAGAGTTGCTGTTGAAAGGGAATTGGGTCAGAATTTGATGTGTCTATGAACTGATAGAGGTGGAGAATACAATTCCAAATTTTTTGATGAGTACCGCATTGAAAATGGGATCAAGAGGCAACTCACTGCATCATATACACCACATCAAAATGGAGTTGCTAAGAGAAAAAACCGCAGTGTGATGAACATGACCAGGTATATGCTATTAAAGATGTCAATGCCTAAAAGATTTTGACCTGAAGCAGTTCAATATGCTGTTTATGTGTTGAACAGAAGTCCATCAGCAGCTCTGGAAAATGTCACACCACATGAGAAATGGAGCAATATCAAATCTAAGAGTTTTTGGGTGTTAGACTTATGCATTGGTTCCATATGAAAGGAGGATCAAACTGGATGAGAAGAGTACCAAATGCATCATGTTTGGTCTCAACGAAGAGTCTAAAGCTTATTACATGAACAATCCAAAAACAAAGAAAATCATCATAAGCAAGGATGTTGTTTTTGATGAAAGCAAAGGGTGGAATTGGGAAGAGAAGATGAAAGAGCAGGAGCTGGTGTGTGGTGAGGAGGAAGATGAAGTAAGAGCAGAACAGGAAATATGTGAAAGCTCATGAACTAATGGTAAGAGTTCTGGAGAGAATACTGAAATTGCTGAAGAAGAAGAATCAGAATCAGAACAAGATGCAGAAGAGGCAAAGAAACTTGTGATTCCGCAGCCTGTTGTGGAACGTGGAGGAACTGGAAGAACAAGACAGAAACCTGTCTGGATGAAGGATTATGTGGGGACACATGCAAAATTCATCATCACAGAAAATAGAGATGATGATCTTGCCATGTTTGTGTCTGCAGAAGATCCTGATTGTTTTAAGAAAGCTGTGACAGAAGAAGTATGGAGAAAAGCAATGGAGGCTGAGATTTCTTCAATTGAAGAAAACAATACTCGGGAATTGATGTGTCTTCCAGGAGGAGCTAAGGTAATTGGTGTAAATGGATATTCAAAACCAAACTCAATGAGAAGGGAGAAGTAGAAAAATTTAAAGTGAGATTGGTTGCAAAGGGCTATCATCAGAAGCAAGGAATTGATTTTCATGAAGTGTTTGCTCCTGTGGCCAGATGGGACACCATTAGAACAATACTTGCAGTGGCGGCTGGAAAATCCTGGTATGTGTTACAGCTAGATGTCAAGAGTGTTTTATTACATGGAGAGTTGAAAGAAGATGTCTATGTTGAACAACTAAAAGGGTTCGTGGTAGAGAATGAAGCTGACAAGGTGTACAAACTGAAAAGAGCATTGTATGGGCTCAAATAGGCTCCAAGAGTATGGTACAGTCGAATTGAGGCATACTTCCATAGAAAAGGATTTGAGAAGTGTTACTGTGAACACACCTTGTTCACGAAGAAAGAAAAGGGTGAGATTATGCTGGTGAGTTTATATGTAGATGATCTTATATACACCGGAAGCTCGTCTGAAATACTTGAAGAATTCAAGAACTCAATGATGAAGGAGTTCTCAATGACAGACTAAGGAAAGATGAAGTTCTTCTTGGGAGTTAAGGTAGTTCAAGATGAACGAGGTATCTTAATCTGTCAACAAAAATATGTTGAAGAGATACTTGAGAAGTATGGAATGGAGGAGAGTAACAATGTGAATAATCCAATGGTTCCAGGACAATTGAGCAAACTTTAGGAGCTGGTGAAGCTGTAGATCCAACAATGTACAAGTGAGTAGTTGGCAGCCTGAGGTATCTTACTATAACTAGACCTGATCTTATGTATTCAGTAAATTTATTCAGTAGATACATGGAGAAACCAAGTGAGCAGCATATGTTGGCAATCAAGAGAATAGTGAGGTATGTTTGAGGAACAATTGTTCATGGAATCATATATCAGAGAGGAGAAAAACAAGAACTGGTGGGTTTTGTTGATAGTGACAATCCTGGGGATGTAGATTACAGAAAGAGCACGTCTGGTTATGTATTTATACTAGGAGGAGGAGCTGTTTCATAGGCTTCAAAGAAACAACAAATAGTCACTCTGTCTACAACAGAAGCAGAGTTTATGGCAGAAGCCTTTGAGGCGTGTCGAGCAATATGGATACGAAATGTGATGGGGGAGATTGGCATGAGTCAAGCAGAAGCAACAATAATGTACTGTGATAATAGTTCTACGATCAAGCTGTAAAAGAATCCAGTTTTACATGGAAGAAGCAAGCATATACATGTTATGTTTCATTTTCTGAGAGAGATAGTAAATGATGGGGTTATCGACTTGCAGTATTGTTCAAATGAGAATCAAGTGTCCGATACCATGACTAGGGCAGTTAAATTGGAGGTGTTTGAGAAGTTATGAAGCAGAATGGGAGTGTGTACCATTAAAGAGTTAAACTGAAAGGTGAGAGTTTCAGTTTAAGGGAGGGAATGAAGACTGGAGATGAAGAACAGAGAGGTGACGTGAAGCTGAAGTAACGGAAGTTTGAATGATTCAATTTAGTTTTTTCAAATTCAATAACGTTGTCCTGGTTTGTAGGAGAATGAGTAGTCGTCTGTTTTTGTTGTTTCAGTTGCAGTAGAGTAGGTAGAAGTTGTTTCAAGTATGAAAAGATCTATAAGACCCATTTTTTCTGTTTTTGATTAAGGCAAGACGAATCATTCAGAAAAACCTTAAGTCTATTGATTTTGTTTTATCAGTTTACACAAACAACAGCTTAGAGTTAACTACCATACAAGATGTAGACAATGATCAAGTAAAACAATTGGACTATTACAAGCTCCACGTATGACCAACATTTAGGGTAGCGAAACAAATCTTTCCATCTCCAACTTGGAACTTTGACTTTAAATTCGAATGATCCCTCGATAACAAGTACGTTTGGAGCCCAATTGCAGATTTTACATCTCGTGGAACCGTAGATGCTTTCGTTAAAGAGAGAACTAATGGTGGGGTTCCATTAAGATGAGATGGTGACTCACCTGAGAATAGCCTCTTCATTGAACTTCAAAGCCGGTCTAGCTAGACTTATCTTAAATGACAACTTTGAAACCTCTTGGAAAGTCTCATCAGATACGATGACCTGCCGAATAATAGACATGATGATAAATAATATGCTTTTGCACATCGCTAAACACTGCTCAGCAAGGTGACATAAATATAAGCAGATGTGCGAATAGGTGACTTACTGCATGTGGCGGCATTAAAGTAGACAGAAGCAAAGGGGTACCAATTGCATCACTGATGTATTGTTCATATCCAACAAAGAGAATGATGAGACAGAGTTAAGGCATATGATTGAGGATGACCATGTTGGAAACATCAAATTACCACACGTCTAAAATAAAATAAAATTACCACCCAAAATTAAACGTTTGTAGATTTCAAGTAAAACTTAAGTTGACGTGGAGTAACAAAAACAAAATGCAGTTACCTGGGAGTTCAAAACTTTTTGTGAAAAAGATTTATCCTCGTCCAATGATTCAAAATACACTTCCACGTAGTCTGTCGGTTCCAGACCTGGCTTTTTCCGTAATTTCTGGATCTTATTGACAATCTATAACACAAGGAAAGAAAGCTCATGAGCACAAATTCAGAAAATAGCTACTACATCTCGAATTCAAATGTTCAACGGAACCCATGGCCCATATAAAAATTATAGACAAATCTATTGCTAACGTTTCATCTAGGGCTTGTTCAGTGTTATAAGTGATATCTACTTACCTCACGGGCAACACCTGCTTCATACAAAGACCCATCTGCTCGTAGATCCAGAATCACCAAGACATCACCTGGATTGATGAAAGAACGCAAATTTTATATGTATTCTTAACATTCTAGTCTTAGTAAATCTACCACTAATAAAAGTTCAACCCATAAGCTTCTGAGGCTATCCAACTCAGATCTAAGTCCTCAAATCACTATATGCCACGTCTCTATTCTTTCTCTCTCGACCAGGCGACACGAAGATGACACGAAGATGAAGATGAGGGCGACGAAGACGAAGACGCGTCGATTCACTAACTGATCTCTCTCGCGTCGAGACGAAGATTATTCTCCGTCTTCCTCAAATGACTATTTATTTTCAAAGCGACCCGTTGAACCCAAAGCCCGGAGCAAACGACCTTGACAAAGGTCCCATAAAGACCCTTTTTTGGAAATCCCATCTCTAACGGATGTGGTATGAGTGTGATGGAGATGAGTCCAGAGGCAAAGAGTTTCTTTCGATTATACAAAAATCAATGGTTTCAATGAATCTCGACAAATCTTACAGAAGACGAAGAAGAGATTATCCGGCGAGCTATGGTGATACAGGTGAGACGAAGAGGAAGAGGAAGAGGCGATTTCGATGGATCTTAACAAAGAAGAGAGTCGATTGAAGAGGAACAACAATGCTATCTCGAAGATTGATCCTCATTTCTCAAAGGTAGTAACTTTTTAGGTTTATGTTCTCTTCTCGATTTATGGTTCTTGGGTCTTTGAATTATGAACCTTTTTTGTTTTAGGTTTTTGTGTGGTTGTTGAATGTATCAATGTCTTCTTGAAACCCCTTAAAATCTCTTCGAATTTCGAAATGGAGTGTATGCATGTTTGATTTTTATGCGTAAACTTGAATTTGTGTGTTAGTTGCTAGAAGCTACAGGGAAATTGCGTCGATGAGCTCTGGTGATGAAAGTCTTAGACTTTGTGTGTTTGATATGTGGAGAGGCCAAACTGAAGGAAAAGAAGCAGAAAGACATTGCCATGTTTTCTACGAAGTTGAACCTGATATCAGGATGGTGATGGTAAGAAACTGGATGGTGATATCTAGGGATAGGATATGCATCAGTCCTCATTTTGCTATATATGCAGGAAGTGAAGCAAGAATCTAATGAAATTTGGCGAATGGAGTCACTTTGGCAGTGGAAAACTTATCTGATTGTTTAGGTACTAAATCTAATTGGAATCCTAGAGGTAAACATGATCCATTAGACTCTTCGTAGACTAATTTTTCTGAATGTCTTATGTTAATACTATGCGATATAATGTGTAGATGAGGAGCAAATGAGAGCTGTGAAAGAGGCATTGCACATATCAAAAACACCATCAAGTATTGTTTGCCATCAAGATGAACAAAGCCGTGTTTTCGAGTTTGTGAAAGGGTGTATTGATCAGCAGAAGGCTGGGAGTTTGTATATCTGTGGTTGTCCTGGAACTGGAAAATCACTATCCATGGATAAAGTAGTATAACAACTTGGTGATTGGTCAAAGCAGGTAACAATGTCGTGGTTATACCATGATGTTTTATTTGTTAGTCCTTAGTAATGTCAAAGACTGAATGGTTGTTTACTTGTGAATTTGGTCAAACAGATTTGCTACATGTGGATACATTGTCTGTGAATTGCACGTCACTGGCTAAAACGACAGATATTTTTAGCAAGGTATTACGATTGACCTCAGAATTATTGATATCAGGTTTTAGTATAGATGCTTATTGGCTTATTTTCTGTCCAGATACTTGGTGAAATAGAGCCACTGAAGAATGCTAATTGCTACTCTTCACCTCTACAACATCTTCTGAGCTTGTTTTCCCAAAAGCAAGAATCATAAGAATGATGTATGATTGTTTTCTCCTTTGTTGATTTTCGACCTATCATGATTTCTTTAAAAAAAAAACAATGTTAACCTTATCCAGACTGTTTTTTCGGGTTAATAATTTTAGATGAGCTGGATTACTTGATCACAAAAGACCGAGGAGTCCTGCATGATCTTTTATGCTCACAACTTTGCCATTTTCTAGGTAAATACTTATAGGTACTGTCTTTCTAGCGTTCTATGCTATGATTCAGTTTGTATCTGCATTCATTTCCTTTTTAATACCAGTAATTAGTAACTCTGACATTTCGTTTTTTTCTAGGTGTAGCAAATGCAATAGACCTTGCAGATCGTTTCCTCCCCAAATCGACCTCCCCAAATCGACGTCCCTTAACTGTGAGAATTTTTTAACTTTGTAACCTTTTAATGTTATTCCCTGTGCACCGAAAGTCTCAAATTTGGAAAAAGAAAATTAGATTTTAATATGTTGTATTACTATTTCTTATGCAGGCAAACCACTGGTTATCACTTTCCGTGCTTATTCTCAAGATCAGATCCTTAAGATACTACATGAAAGGCTTCTGGTAATTTTTTCTCCGCTGCATTATAAGATGTCTTATCTCAGGTACAAAACATGTCTAAGTGTAATGGGAAACTTTAGTGAGTATAGTATGCTCCATATACTTTAGTGAGTATAGTATGCTCCACATGCAAGTGTAATGGGAAACTTTAGTGAGTATAGTATGCTCCACATGCAAGGATATTGTTTCTGATTTCGTTTATTGTTTACTGATGAGAGTTTAGTGTTTTTGGATGTGGGTTTTGTCTTGCTATGAAATTGTTTTGTTTTGGTTTTAGAAATTAACTGCTTTGAAGAAGGCTTACACTGGTATAGCACTGAATACCGCAAAGGAAGCGGCAACGCGTGTGATGATCTCATTACTTGTGTTATGAAATGGACATTTAAGGATCAATGTAGTTTTTGTTTTCTTGCTTTATTTACATCTTTAGTACTTGGAATTTACTGGAAACGCTTATTATATGCTTTGGCATGGCTTCTTCCTTGTGTTATTTTGATGCATTGAAAGCGATATTGAGAAAGGCCCTTGTGGAACCGTATCTTTCTTTTCAATTGCATTCGTCTCTATTTTTTTAGAAATTTATGTGGTTTTTATAGGTCAAGGAGGCAGAAATGATGTCTGTAAAGAAACAATAAAAGATTGAGGAACTTAAGCTCAACTCGGAGAAGCTAAAGATATAGTAGGAGAGCTAAGAATGGAGTTGCGAGCGTTGTAAACAATAACTGTAAATACTCCTATATTTGTGGAATCCACACATAATTTTTTTTGATAACATAAAAATTGTTATAGACAATTCTTTTTGCTGATAATTACCCTCACATAATTTCCTCCCATTCAATTGTTGATAACATTTTATACACAATTTTAGACAAAAAAATTTGGAACCAAATGTTATAATAAATCATCTAGAAAAGGTGTTAAAAATATACTCCCTCTGTTTCAAAATATAAGCAGTTTTAAGGAATATCTCT
>OVAP01004494.1:0-14478 GCA_900406295.1 Aurinia saxatilis | reverse complement strand
GTGGTTAGCGTACAAGGTCTTTGAAAGCTAGACACAATCTACGCTAATCAATCTCTTGAACATGTTGGTTTGTTACTTCCAAGACATGTATTCTCTCACAAATAGCTATATTTTGTACTTTCAAGGGTCAAGTCCATATCAGGAATCAAAGTTCTAATAACAGACAAAGAGGGGAAGTTGCATACAACTACTTCCAATGTCATCTACAAGGAAGGAAGTGTTTGATAATCTTTTATAATTTGTAGTTGTACTCTACTTCTTGTGCCTTTTCAAAATTATTACAACTATATCATTTTGCATTCAATAACTGTGGGGGTCAAATATCCCCACAAGANAATAACTGTGGGGGTCAAATATCCCCACAAGACAAACTAATAAGTCAATGATCGACTCGAGAATGATTTACCCCGGGAACCCATTTAGACGCAAAGTCGCAACAAAGAGGGAGGCCACAAAGATGTTATACGCGAAGCCACGAAGATGTTATACGCGAGGTCATGGGGATTGTTATAAGCGAAGTCATTCGACCTCGCCAACATGAGAACAATTAAGGGCGAAGTCACATGACCTCGCAGTCATGCGAGTAGCTAAAGGCGAGGTCTTTCCACTTCGCAATTGCCATACTTCGGTAGCAATGTCGCGATGAGAAGGTGATCGGTATAGGCGAAGCCATAATACGGACTCAAATAACACAAGGCCCAAATACTACCGCGGCCGAGGCCCGGTCAAGAGATAGAAAGAAGACCGACATTGACGAAAAGGGAAAGGCGAAGAGAAAGGAAAGTACGAGGAAATCTAGGAAGTTTAACTTATCTCTCAAGTCGGCATAATCTAGTATAAATACTTCGCTAGGTTAAACTTTGTGGATCATCCCTTTCTGGCTTAAGGACCCTAAAAGCTTAAACTACGAAAGATTATCCTTTATACAACAATAAAGCAATTCTTTGCTAGATACTTCGTGTTTGTGACGAGCTCTTTGATTCGAGTTTTCCCAAAGACTTCTCAAACAAATAGTGATTGTGTGATTTTACCCGCACAATTTGGCACCGACTGTGGGGACTCCGAACAAAACTTCCTCACAAACCAAAACCCTAGCAAGACCTATGTCCGAAAAACAACAAACTCCTCCGGCCGGGCCACAACCAGGATCAGCCGAGCGTCTCGCCGTCGTATGCACTGTACGAGGCGAGCAAGGCGTGGAACATCTCGAGGTGAATCCCGAGGCGGTTGCAACCACTCTGGCCGACCTCGCCCGGAAAGCCGCCGAGCAGGAGACTGCAAACCTTGAAATCCTTAGCCAGTTGAGCACGATTTCTACTCAGCTAGCCGCGACTCGGAAGCCCCCGCGGAGAGTTCCAACTCAAGCTTGAAGTTCCCTCAACTTCGATGATGGATTCTAAACTCCCACTAATACCTTCAAGATAACAAACCCAACTCGTCTTCCACCCCCTTTTCCACGGAGAGGGGGACCCAGCTCCTAACAGACCGGTTGTCAATCAGGACAACCACGACAGGAGAACTTCGGAGGCCGCCGAGGAGAACGAGGGACAAACCAAGCGTTCGGAAGATGCCGTCGAAACTGTCGAAGTGTCCGACGACGAGCTCAATCAGTATGAGAAGGACGAGCGACCGGATCTTTGCGCCGAACTGGAAGAGATGAGATCAATGATCTCTCGAACCAATGACGGAGTTAAGGCCGTGCAGAGCCAAGTGCACCGAGCCACCTCATCAGATCCAGCCATCGACCATATGCTGGAAGAAGCAAGACGAACTCCGTTCATCCCAGAAATCACAGCTGTCAACCTTTCAGATCCCGATAAAATGAAGCCTAACCGACCCAAAGGCACATATGACCGCCTTCCACGTCGCTATGAACAGAGCACGATTCCCACCAGGGCAAAGGGACTCCGGGCACTGCCTTCTCTTCGCCGAACACTTGGACGAAGCAGCCCTTCGTTGGTTTATAAAGCTCGACCCGTATTCGGTCGACAATTTTAACACCCTTCAGAGCAAATTCCTATCCCCATATGTTATTCTAGCCGGAACCGAGCCGACGGGAAAGGATCTGTGGAATATCAGACAAGGACAGAGTGAGTCGCTACGCGATTTCATCGTAAGGTTGAAATCCACCTTAACACAGATCGATGGGATGGGGGACGAAGCAACGCTCGAAGCCTTGAAGCAAGCATTGCTATTTACCGGGAAGTTTCAACGATCTCTTGCGAAACGTCCCGTGGTTCCGATCCAAGAAGCGCTTCAACGAGTAGTCGGATAAATTGCCGACGAGGAGGAAATGCTATTACTCCAAGCAAAACAAGGCCGCTCGACGAGCCGACCAACTCCCTCAGCTTTACAGCAACCGACAAAAACCAAAACGGCTACCGGCCGCTACGTAGACCACGAGGGCTCATCACAAGGAGGATCCCACAACTAACTCTTGGACTACAATGACACAGAGGAATGCTGCTACAACGAGGAGAACCCCGAAAAAGGACGAGGTGGGGTCGATCCGGAGGACGAGGTGGGGGACGTTCTGGAGGACGAGGAAGGGGACAGTCAAATCAATGGCTCTTGCAGAATTCATATGACGAGAATGACTTCGGTGAACACCACCAGAACAAGGGGCACAGTACTGCAAACTGTAAAGTCCTTGGCGGCCTCCTTGCCAAATGCCTGGCCGAGGGAAAACTAGGAGCGTTCACCGCGATAGAATAGACGAAGACGATCGCAAACAAGGTTCCCGACCCCGTATCAACATGAACATGGGTGGGTCACAGTACTGTTTTGATTCCCTGTCATCCATCAAGGCTTTCCAGCGATAAGCCAACTCTGTCTCCCGGATAGCGTCCGACCAGGATATTCCTAACCACAGCCTCTCCTTCGCAAACAAAGACACCGAGGGAATCGTTCATCCTGATAACGATCCCCTAGTAGTAGAACTTGTGGTCAATGACTTCGAGGTTGCCCGGGTCCTTATCGACACCGGGAACACCGTAGATGTCATCTTTCGAGAAACACTCGGCCTGATGAACATCTCTCTTACCATTAACCGGGTTTTCAGGGGAAACAACAATGACCCTCGGCACGATCCGACTCCCCGTCCAGGCCCAGGGCGTCACTAAAATCGTGGATTTCTCCGTTGCAAATCACCCAGCAATATATAACATCATTCTCGGGACGCCATGGCTTAATGCAATGAAAGCAGTTCCTTCCCCCTACCATATGTGCCTAAAATTCCCGACACCCCGAGGAGTCAAAATAATCCGTGGTAGTCAGCGAGAATCATGAATGTCTATCTTGGCAGAGCATAAACTCCGATCCCCCGTCACCGATCGAAAGCCGGTCGGCCCAGCTAAGAAAAGCCGCGCCGACCACGATCACGAAAAATAATTGTCTGTCGCTTTATAGCAATTACATATTTTGGAATCACCGGATCAACCCACGAACGGCGATTCCTTCATCTCAGTACCGATCGACAAAGAACATCCCGAACGATGTGTGGAAAGCGGATCCCATCTTCACGATCCCCTGCGCTCAGACATCATCGGACTACTCAAACGGAATGCAAGCACGTTCGCATGGGGGGTCGAAGACATGCCTGACATCAGTACCCAGATAGCATGCCACGAACTGAACGTCGACCCGTCTTTCAAACCAGTAAAACAGAAAAGGCACAAGCTTGGCGACGAACGAGACGCAGCGGTCAATGCCGAGGTAGATCGTCTACTCAAAGTAGGTTCCATAATGGAATCTAAGTATTCTGATTGGATCGCTAATCCGATAGTCGTAAAAAAGAAAAACGGAAAATGGCGCATCTGCGTGGATTTCACGGACCTCAACAAAGCGTGTCCAAAAGATAGTTTCCCACTCCCTCACAAATATCGCTTAGTAGAGGCTACCGCTAGAAACGAGCTCCTGAGTTTCATGGACGCATTCTCAGGTTATAACCAAATCTTTATGCACCCCGACGATCGCGAAAAAACTACGTTTATCACAGATCGCGGAACCTACTATTACAAGGTAATGCCGTTCGAACTGAAGAACGCCGGCGCTACCTTCCAGCGCTTGGTCAACAGAATGTTCTCAGAACAGCTAGGCATAACTATGGAAGTCTACATCGACGATATGCTAGTCAAGTCTCTAGTCGCCGACGAACATATACGCCACTTGGAGGACTGTTTCGAAAAACTAAACGAGTACAACATGAAGCTCAACCAGTCCAAGTGTCGATTCGGCGTGGAATCAGGCGAATTCCTCGGTTACCTTGTGACTAAGCGAGGAATCGAAGCTAATAACAGATCGCAGCTATTGAATCCATGNCATAATAGAAGTAAGTGGATCAATAAAGTACCCAAACTCAAAAGAAAATTCATTATTTATGGTCCAAGACCATACAGTTTGATGAACGCAACTTATAAAAATTTGTTGAATAGATAGATAGAGTGAAAAGATCATAACTATACTTAACACAAAAAAACTTAGAAAAGTCCACATACGCCGAAAGCTTTTTGTTGCTGTCGTTTAAAAAGTACAAGCCCATNTCGGAAAAAGTAGAAGCCCAGCCCCTAGTAAAATTGGTACTGGAAGTGGAATGAAAGGGATGATCCATGAATATTGATATGTATGTTCCATAAAATAAAAAACCCTTTTTAGTTTATTCTTAAATGTATTATTTCTTATTCACTGGTTTGTATATATATTTTTTTCAAAGGGGACAATAAAAAACACGTTATTTCAATTTTAAAACCTAAATATAATTTTTCTATTTCCCCGACAAAGGCAAAGCACATCCAGCGCCTCACAGGAAGAGTAACAGCTCTAAATCGCTTCATCTCTCGCTCGACAGATAAGTATCTCCCTTTCTATAAAACTCTTCGTGACACTAAGAAAACCGTCTGGACCGACCAGTGGGAGGTTGCTTTTCAGCAGCTAAAACAATATTTGAAGACTTCGCCAATCCTCTCCAAGCCAGTCGACGGCGAGCCACTGTTCCTATACATCACAGTATCACCATCGGCAGTAAGTAGCGTTCTGATCAGAGAAGAGGGTAGCACACAACGAGCAGTCTTCTAAATTAGTCAGTCACTGACGGGTGCCCAAACTCGCTACCCGTTGATGAAAAAATTGGCACTAGCGGTCGTCGTGTCGGCTCGGAAATTGCGTTCGTATTTCCAATCTCATACGATCATCATCCTGACCACCTACCCCTTACGGGCCATCCTTCACAGTCCTAGCCAATCTGAACGCCTGGCTAAATGGGCCATCGAGCTCAGCGAGTACGACATCGAGTAGCGACCACGTATAACAGCCAAAGCACAGGTCCTCGCAGACTTCATTTTATCCGATTTCACCGAAGAAGTGGACAACGATGAATCCCCAGAACCCAGCAACAGCCAGCCGCCAGACGCGAACTCGATCGTCTCCAATACTACTATTTCGGCAACCGAAAAGAAAGCAACACAAGAGGGGCCAACCTGGACACTACATTCTGACGGATCATCATCCAAACTTGGATCCGGAATCGGGATTTCCCTCACTGCTCCTAATGGGGAGGTACTCGAGAAATCATTCAGACTCGGATTTGATGCGTCCAATAACGAATCTGAATACGAGCCTCTTAGAGCGCGGCTGCGCTTGGCCAGGGGTTTGGAGGTCCATCGTCTTCATGCCTTCTGCGATTCTCAGCTCGTCGTAAAGCAGTTCCACGGTGATTACTCAACCCGAGAAGAACGAATGGAGGCCTATTTACAAGTCGTTTGCGACCTCGCTTCAGACTTTGAAGAGTTCACCCTAACTCGGATTCCGCGATCCGACAACTCGTCGGCCGACGCCCTTGCTGCACTCGGCTCGGCGTCCGCATCCGACTTCCGCCGAGTGATCCCGGTCGGGTTCATCGAGAGTCCTAGCATCCAGGCCCCTGGTCAGTTCACAACGGTCACCCCGACCCCCGACGAGCTCGGTCCTGCTCCAATGGACATTGACCTGATNCCACTTACGGTTGCGATAATCAATGGATTTCCAGGCTTCAAGAGTTCATCACCGAAGGAACAGTCCCACACGACAAGTGGGCTGCATGAAAATTAAAAGCCCAGGCCGCACGGTATTCAATGGCCGATGGGAAACTCTACAAGTGGTCTTCCTCTGGACCACTTCTTCGTTGCGTGGAAGGAGGCACAGCTCGACAGGTTATGCAGGAGGTACACGCCAGATCTTGTGGAAATCATTCTGGCGGCCGTAGTCTTGCCCTTCGGATTAAAACTCACGGGTTTTATTGGCCAACATGCTCCGCGATTGCGAACAATACGCGTGCAAATGTGAAAAATGTCAAAGACACGCTCCAATGATACATCAGCCAGCCGAGTTACTATCTTCGGTCTCCTCGCCTTACCCATTCATGCGATGGTCTATGGATATCGTCGGCCCCATGCCTAACTCCAAAACCAAGAAACTCCTCCTCATCATCTACAGACATGGGATTCCATATGAGATCGTTACGGATAACGGTTCGTAGTTCATATCAGCTCAATTCGAAGGATTCTGCGAGAAGTGGAAGATCCGGCTTACCAAGTCTACCCCTCGTTACCCTCAAGGTAATGGGCAAGCCAAAGCAATCAACAAAACAATAGTAGACGGGCTAAAAAAGATATTAGACGCGAAAAAGGGAGGTGGGCTGAAGAGTTGGATGGCGTTTTATGGTCACGCAGAACGACCCCTCGTCGTCCAACCGGTGAAACTCCGTTCTCCCTCGTCTATGGCTCCGAGTGCGTGATACCGTCCGAGATGAAGGTTCCTGGACTTCGTCGGCAGCATGCCCTTGAAGACGACAACCTCAACAAAATCATGTTACTAGATCAGCTCGACTTCCTCGACGAGAAACGGGATCGTGCACTCATTCGTTTGCAAGGTTACCAACAAAAAGCTGCCCAGTACTACAACTCGCACGTTCGACCTTGGAACTTTCAGGAGAATGACCTCGTCTTGCGCGAAGTATTTCAAAATACCGCAGAATCAAGCGCAGGCGAGCTTGGCGCTCACTGGGAGGGTCCCTACCGCGTCACCGCGGTCGTGAAGCCCGGTGTATACAAACTCGTCGCTATGGATGGAAGGGTCATTCCCCGTTCGTGGAATGCTCGGCATATGAAGAAGTACTATCATTAAAAAAAAAACTATCCAACACTTGGCTACGGGCTCGGCTTGATCCCCTCACAGGGTACGTAGGCAGTTCATCTCCGGATGAGTCCAGCTAGCCTCCTCCTCCAAAAGAGGGGGAAATGGGAGTATATCCATACTCTTCTTTTACAGCGGATGTCTTTCTCGGCATTTTATGCCTCAGTCATTTCAGAAGAGCTATTTCAGAAAAACACAACGCATAAGCAACACGCTACTCATCATTGTTGGCCACAATGATGAAAATCAACATTACCTAGGTCTCTCACATAACTTTTGTCTATAGTTTTCACGCGCGTCACCAAACCCAGCTAGCCTTATCGTTGGTCTTTTATACATCCCCGGGCAAAATCTTAACGTCTATTCAGACTAACAGATGGGATCGAATACAGCTCACACAAAATCTAGTTCACATTATCACACTGGTCTTTTTCACGCATATAAGCAAACATCCTAACACTTGTTCAATTATCTAAACCCAACATATCTCTATTACGAGGTCACGCCTCGCACTCGGTAAAGATTAAAACATACCAAATGGATAAAGCCTTCCAGGCAATGTATTCGCTNGAAAAAAAAAAAAAAAAAAAAAAACAAACCCACCGATTCAATGTCATTACAAAAAGAGAATCAAAAGAAAAGTAAAAAAGTAGCCGAACGAAATAAGAACCATTCGATAAACGCAAAGGGATCCAAACTATTCCTCGGCACTTGGGTCTTCCGGTGACAGCACGAGCCCGTCGAACAAGGTGTGGAGGCCCTTGAAGAAAGCAGATCCCGCGGCTTCATATTTAGGCGCGTGCTCGAGCAATTCAGTCCGGAAGTCAGCCAAGCTCTTCTCTTCGCCTTCGGCTTCGACCTCATCCATGAAGGCCAGGTTGTTCACAATGTGCCTGTCATAAACAAAGTCGACCAGAAGAGTCTTCTTGAACTCCACCATTTTTTCCTTAGTCTTCTGCACTCTGGATGCGACCTCGGCCTTAAGCTCAGTCCTCGCCTTTGTTGTAGCCGCCTACACCTCGTCTTTAAGTTTTGTGATCTCCTTCTCCTTAGCTTCTTCATTTGTCTTCAGATGGAGGTTCTCCTCCTCCAACTTCTTCGCACGCTTAGCAGATGAAGATAGCATCTCTTCATGTTTCTTCGACTGTTCTGAAAGCTGGGACTTTAGATTAGCCACTTGCTTGGTTAACGTCTTCACCGCGTTCTCGTAGCTGATGCACGTGCGGACCACCTTGGCATTACACTACAAATCCAAAACTGTGTTAGTGCAGGTAAAACTTAGTACATGATATGTTTACCCGGAGGCTCTGATACGCTACTCGGCCGAACCCTTTTTGGTTCATCATCTCCGATAACGGAGGAATCTCGGTGCCCGGAAACGTCAGTGATTGTGTGATTTTACCCGCACAATAACATTTATTAAATTCAAATCAAAGCCCACACAAGGTGCGGGCCAATAATCTAGTAAAACATATAACAAAACAAGTTTATATTAAAAAGAAAAACATGTTAGATTATAGAATTTTTTTCCGTAAGAAACAAAAACAAAATATTTCAAAACATAATCCTATTTTTGGAAACGATGAACATAGTTTATTCCATATAATTCTATAATGATATAATAATCTATACTCCAATATCAATATCGCTAATAAAATGTTATCCAAACCCATGGACTGCTTATCGGATATTGTTGATGAGTCCAATTTGTTGTCACTGCTGAAAGAAGTTTCTCAAAGTTAAAGTTGATAATATCTTATTTGCATTCAAACATGTCATAAGAGAAATTGAATTGTCTAGGTATCATATATGTTGAAAGAGAACTAGTTAGAAACCTCAATTATGAGAGTTTGGTGAAAGAGTTTACTTGAAAAAGGAAGCTGTGTATTAGAGTTTTAAACCACTTTATTTGTTTTGAGTACTTTATATTAGTTTGATTTTATGTTTTATATTTTTTGGAGAATGATTCTATTAAAAAGATCCCCATTTTATGTTTTGCCTCTAGCTCTCTTGAGGCTTGGCACGACACTACTCACACATATTAATTGAATTAATTAACATGATGAAAGAAGAATGCATGAAAAAGAGATATCCAATAAAATATAATAAAAAGTTTCAAATTTCTTCCAGATCTTCTCCTTAAAAGCTCTAGAACAAATCCCCTTGCTTAAGCCTTAATCTACTATATAAAATAGAAGGACACTCTCCCTGACAAGGACAAGTGGCTCATTGTGAGAATGACACATGTCTCATTTCACATTAATGATGGTTTAACTGATTAATAATAATTAAATAAATTAACAAAAACACACACACACACACACACATATATATATATCCTACAATCCATCATTCATAACATCAATTTAAACCCACCTCCTTATGACCCTATAGTAATTTGACAATTTCTTTAAATAAAACTATAGTAATTTGGTTTTAAACATATACTTATTAACAATAATATGAATGATAATATGACGTGGCGAGAACCAAAACTTCAGCAAAAAATTATCCATGTAAAAATCACAAAATAAAGCTTTATTAAAATAAAATTAAATATTTTTGCCTAGTTAAAATTACACTCACTCACAATAATATTATATGAGAACCAATTACGATGTTCAATTATGAAACGAAAAATCCAGCATTTTCGGGCCTACAACATGGCTTGATAGTTTCAAATTTGGTTAGTTTTCTTTCACTTAAAAAATATGGTATGTTTTATAAGTTATGATTTTGTAATATTTTATGGATTGTTAAGTTTTATATTTTGGGACATTAATATAGTTACTTATGTGGCTTAAATAATATGGACTTCTCACGCCATGGTTTATGGTGTTTCAAGCCCGCATGAGCCGCATCAGTCACCAACATTATTAGGAACTTCTTCATGTCTCAGTTCTTATAAAAAAAATTAAAAGCTATATATCCTTTAGATATATCATTTGATGCTCGGTTCTACGAAACAAGTTTTCCTTGATACATTTTTATTTTGGAAAAAACATTTAAAGCTAAAACATCAAAAAAACGTTTTCTAAAAAATGTATTTTGATATTGCTTGTTTAATGAGGAAAAAATGGTACGTCGATGAGTGGATTGTATATAGTATAAATATTGACTCTTATTTTTGTTTTTTATCTAGATAAATAATATTCGTGTAAAAAAATCCAGTGAGATGTCTGCTATAAATATTGATATCTTCATAGCTTTGAAGAATTTAAACAAACAATGTGCCCCCATGACATGTGTAGATCCACAATTTTACAGGATTGTTCTTTTTTTTATTGAGAGGATGAAGTATTGTCTATCATAGTCTTTTAAACCTAATTGATTTTCTCTGAGTTTGTTAGGTAAGATAGCTAGATGAAATTTGATTATCCGCATCTCAAATCACTGACTATATTTATCTTCTCAATTTTTCAAATAATACTCCATTTGTCACTCGCCCTCACAAGTTACTGAAGTTTGTATGGTTTGAAGTGATATTCTCACAACTACTTTTCTTTGTAATATAGTGGACCTATCAAAGATTTAAACATTGTGAAAGATATATAGCATTGTTGAGAAATATGATTATCAATTTGTTCTTATATTATCTACAAATAGGAGACACCCTAAATATCAAAAGAAAACATCACTAAATATTTTTTTTAAAAAACTATAACAAAATAAAACCCACACGTAGTGCGTATATTCATCTAGTAAAAAATAAGATATGACTAAACTAAGGCTGAAACATGTATTTACAGCCAAAACATGATTTTGGTCTTCTAGTAAATTTTCATATTTTCTGAAGGAAATCTGCTGCTTCTAAAAATTGGAAATTTTTCATATCATCATTTTTGTTGTGTTTTGTTTCCGTTTCCTTTAGTTACCTCCAAAATGCTTCAAAGTCTACACAATCATGCAACAACATGTAAATACACATAAAGACTCCAAAAACACATAAAAGATTCTATAATAATATATTATCATGGTTGAAAATCTGTAAAAACAATGATATATCAACTTCCCCAAACTCACATTCCCTTAGAGCATCGCATTACTTAGTCATCTCGTAATCCACAATTTTCAAAACCAATCCAAATCAAACCATCATGTATTTCTTCTTAAACATTTGCAGCATTTCCATATTCAACCCACAATTTCTCAACATAAATCTACTAAGTCATCATCGCTAGTCTCATCATGATCTTAATGTCAAAGACTTTCGATTCCCATATGATACCATGATAGATATCAAGTTGATTATTCGCCTCTAGGTAAAGCTATATTATCAATTTCAAAATTTTAAAAACTATGTGTTTGTAAATGCGGGAAATCACTTGCTAAACCAGAAAATTAAGTTATTTATATTAACAGTTTAAAATTAATCTTTTTAAAATTAGTGGTCCGTGTTGAAAAAAGAAAATAAATTGGTTATTCGCCTTCAAATTTAATGAAATAATCAGCACTATGTATTTAGTGAAGTTAGTTTTGTTTTCGTTTTTTTTTTTGTTTTTGTTTTTTTTTTTTAATTTCAAGCTTGCTTCTAATTTGAGAAGAAGACTTTTTAGTTTGCTTTTTATGTCTAAAAGAAAAGGTTAAAGAAGAGAAAGTGTCAAAATGATGTTAAAAATACCAATGGCCACGCACAATTCTCTCACCATAAACACCGTCTAATCCACAAACACACCAAAAAAAATATTCATTGATCACTGAAAATTCAAAAAACCACAAAAAACATTATAAATACAGTTTGTACCAAACCAATTCAATCAATTAAAACTGACATAATTCACTCTTCAAACACTTAAAATCCTCCTCAATCTTTTTGCTCTCTGAATCATTAATCATGTCTCAACAATCATTCAATGCTGGCCAGGCCAAGGGTCAAGCTCATGTTCGTTCTCCAATCCCAATCCTTCTCTCCCTATCTGTTTTCATTTTCATTATAATTATCCACCATAAACCGTCTTTAGATTAACAAAAAAAAAATTAAAGCTAAACTTCTAACTTTTAACCATTTTGAATAAATATTTTGCCAGATCCTAAATATGTTTGATTTGGTGGATGTTGTAGGAGAAGGCTGAGCAGTGGACTGAGTCTGCTAAGCAGACCGCACAGTCCGCATGTGACAAGACTGTAGATGTGGCACACCAAGCACGTGATAAAGCCGCAGATGTTACACAATCAGCACGTGACAAAGCCGCTGATGGATCCCATTCCACCAAACAATCTGCCCAACACAACCAGGAACAAGCCGCTGGTTTATTTGGCCAAGTATATTTTTATTACTAATATTTATATATATATATATATATATTATATTAGTATTATTGAAACTAAAATGTATAATTCGATAACAAAATTTTATATTTAATCTATGTAGACCGGTGAAAACGTGAAGCACATGGCTCAGGGTGCCCTGGACGGTGTGAAGAACAGTCTAGGCATGAACGAGAAGAAATAAGGAAAAACTACTCAATTGTCTCTTCAACTATTTATTTCAAAATTTAAAAGTATCTCTTAAAATAAAATATTTTGTTATTTTCTCTATATTATGCTGTAATAAAAATATATCTTTTTTTAAGATTTTCCGATCATGAGATCTGAGATGTAATAAGATGTTGTAACATCACACCCTATATAAAAAGAGCATTTTTGCGAGTTTTCTTGATTGTTTATGCATTTAACTAAAAAATATCTTATACTAGATAAATTATGGGCATTTAATTGTACGGTGGACTTACATTTGCAGTATGTCATCTTCGAAATCTCCAATGTTCAACTATTAGACGCTCTTAATCATTCATCTCAATTTTCTTCGGTGAGAGCAATGTTGAATAAGGTGTTTACAGCTTTTAGATTGGTACAAGGATCAGTTTTTGCAAATGTTCCAAACACACCGAATCAGGCCACTTCAAGAATCGCTCTCAGTGTCACAAGAGATCATCGTTACCAATCCTATATCTCTCGCAATGGTCTGAACTGATTACGCCAAGGTTTAGAGCTAAAGTGTACGAATTTGTTTCTGATCTTTTGGTTTGTTGCCTACCTACTGATCGAGTGACATTTATTTCTCTTTGTAGGCTTTTTATAGCCATCAACGTTTTTCTGAATAATATCAGTTTGCGACAAAAAAATAAAATAAATTAATGGTGTTCTGTTTTATGCCGCTGGAATAATAAAATTTTAAAATAGAAAGAAATTGATATTGCAATATTTATGGCAGTATATATTATTATTTGTTTTTGTGGGGCTGCTTCATTTGGAAAAATCAAACCAAATAGAAATGAAATAATCAATTCAAAAAGTAAACTATATTATATTGAAATTAAGATGATTTCAAACTTTCTCTAAATGACCAAAAACAAAAAAATACGAAAAACTATACTGGAATAAAAAAGTAGAAATATCTGGTCGTGATAAAAATATAAAGTTCTTCCATGCAGTTACAAAATAAAAGAAGAGCTCGTAACCGGATTTTGGGATTGCTCGATTCACTTGGGACGTGGATCACGACAGAGAAGGGAATGGAAACGGTGGCTACGGAATATTTTCAGGGGTTATTTACATCATCCACGACGGATAGTACCTATGGGCTTCTAGAGCGATGCAACCTAAGGTAGTGGATGATATGAATCAGGATATGTTGAAGGGAATTACAGAAGAAGAGGTTCGGAAAGCATACTTTTCAGGTTATAACAGGAAAAAGTTTCTCCGGGACATAAGGCATTACTCATGGGATGAGCCTTACCTGTACCGTCACTTCAAGGATGGAATCATTCGCCGCTGCTTACCTGATGTTGAGATCGACAGCGTGCTACTCCACTGCCATGGTTCAGCCTACGGAGGACATTTTGCAACTTTCAAAACAGTTTCCAAGGTCCTGCAAGCGGGTTTTTGGTGGCCAACCATGTTTCGTGATGCTCA
The DNA here is from genome assembly GCA_900406295.1 of Aurinia saxatilis. Classification (NCBI taxonomy): domain Eukaryota; kingdom Viridiplantae; phylum Streptophyta; class Magnoliopsida; order Brassicales; family Brassicaceae; genus Aurinia; species Aurinia saxatilis. The sequence goes on along the minus strand of OVAP01004494.1, from coordinate 396 downwards.
TGCCTTCATCCTGAAGTGTGATGCTTGCCAGCGCAAGGGAAAAATCAGCAAGAAGCATGAGATGCCGCAGAACTTCATCCTTGAAGTAGAGGTATTTGATTGTTGGGGAATTGACTTCATGGGTCCTTTCCCATCTTCCTACAACAACAAGTACATATTAGTTGCTGTTGATTACGTGTCCAAGTGGGTAGAAGCCATTGCTAGTCCTACAAATGACTCCTCGGTGGTTCTGAAAATGTTCAAGACGATCATCTTCCCAAGATTTGGCATACCAAGGATTGTCATTAGTGATGGTGGCTCCCATTTCATCAACATGATCTTCGCCAACCTTCTCAAGAAATACGATGTTCAACACCGAGTTGCTGCTCCTTATCACCCTCAGACTAGTGGACAAGT
>OVAP01004493.1:0-14482 GCA_900406295.1 Aurinia saxatilis | reverse complement strand
ATATATATATATATATATATATATATATATATATATATATATGATGTATATGAATCTTAGGAGAAGATAAGCATTTTGCATGAGTTTATGGTGAACACATTTTATGCATAAGTCAAACTAGATTTCTGTCAGTGAGCATATTTTTTATTAGTTCGAAAGATGTGGAAATACTGAAAGAAGTTTTGCTTATGTAGAATATTAAATGATAGAGCTTTCAAGGTATGTTTATTTGATGGTTTAGTTCTCATTGGTATATAAAATTTTGATTTGGATTTGATTGATTTGGTGTCAATTACGAAGGCAGCGGTGGTGGCTCAGCCGGGAACCGCAAGACGGAGGTAACGAGCCAGTAAAGCCACCGTAGTTGCAACTGTGGTTTTGAATATCTTGTAGTATCTTAGCTTGCTTTTGGTTTTTATTTTTTTAATCTTTGACTGATGTTTTATTTGTAGAAAATGAGCAAAGCATTAGTACTTTCACATCTGTCGAACTAATCTGAAGCTGTGAGAGGGTTTATAAGATTTGTTATTTTGGTATTAGATTTTGATCTTTTATTGCTTTTTGTTTTGTTGTGAATCTTTGAGTGATGTTATCTCTTCGAAAGGTATGTGTGTGCATAGTTCTAATCGAGGAGTCAAGGTCAGAGTATAAAGAAGTTAAAAGGAGTCCCAATACGAGCAAGAAGGTTGTGGTCAGTGAGTCTTTGAAGGATGTGTTTGTAGAGATTCTCTGGTGTAGATTTCATGGTGGTTGATTCAAAACATTGTAAGGTTGTTAATATGTTAGGATTTCCAAAAAAAACTAGCAAGATGGGTACTGTTTTAGTGTGTAAAAACGAGATACTAAATCTATCTTTGGGTTTAATGGCATGGTGTTGAAGATGAGGTACACATGTAATGAGACTGATATTTTTATCTATAAATAGAAGATTGAATATTGCATACGTGGGAACTTTTGGTGGTAATTGTGATTTTTTTTTTTTTTTTGTCACCAAGAGATTTTATTACTAAATGTGGCAAGAGTCATACATAGAGAACATGTGTTATTTTACCTATAGGGAGGTAACAGAAATCCAGAATTATTACAAAAACAAAGAAAGGTCAACTTGCACTATGGATATCTAATTAATCCGTCAGCCAAACAGATCCATGACCAGCGATGTAAGATTGGTACAAATGGTCTATGGTGACACTTCTTGCCATACGAAGAGCTACCTGATTTGCAGTTGGATTAATAATCTATAACAACCAGGCTTGCAACATATGTAGAACCATAAATATCCTGTTTACAAGGCCCAAACAGATGGAAAGTGCAAAGGGTTGGATAAGGCGTTCTTCATTTAGGAATCTGAGACTTTAAAGACGACGCTTTGCAAATAGAGTTCTGACATACAAGTTGCAGTCCATAAAAATCCCTCTAGCCCTGCCTGGAGAGAAGAAGCTGAAGGTGTAAAGGAATATCTGTCGTGGAATAATAGAACTCCTAGATGATTTCGTACGATCCAAGCACCGCCACTAAGTCGCTTTGGATGTACCCGTGATGTTGCCAAATTGCATTTAGTGTCAAGGGAAGACGGTTTCCTCTAGGCTGTCACTTCAGCAGTAATTTCACCCACGGTATGAGTGTGATTAACTGTGGACCAAGCCTGACCATCCTCCTGTGCTAGCTGCAAAATAAAGTCCGAGGAGTGTAACGTTTGCTCAAACGTCAAGCCATTTCGTTGCCTTCCAAAGTTGCCATATTAACCAGGGAAAAGAGACTAGTATGTCATTTTTGTTGTCCTGGGACACGAGGAAATGCATATTAGGAAAACACAAAGGTATGGGAGAAACCATTCGGAGGAACATTTAATCCAGACAACTCCCAGACCTCCGCAGCTCTTGGACAACTGAATAAGACAAGATTTTTTTTTCTGGCTGTAATCCACAAGCGGGGCAAGTTGCATCTATATTCATACCACGCGTATTCAGACGATCTTTGACCGCTAAGGCACATGTGAAACATTTCTACAAAAAATGTTTCACTTTAGGAGAAGCCTTAACCTTCCAAATTTTCCGCCAAAGCGCTTTTTACAAGGGAAGAAGTGGAGCAGTAGTTGCATTTGCTTCCGACATAGCAATTGGTACCCAGTTTTAACAGAGTAAAACCCTGAGGGTGAATAACCCCAATAGTAACCATTACTAAGCGAAATTGCAAAGTATCCTTAAGAGAAATTGCACAATATACCAAGTGATTTGAGAAAATAAATTGCAGATTGTCAAATGACATTTTCGTAATCTTTTGCACTCAAACTTTTGTTCCCGATAATCCCAAAATACCCCCTCACTCATCTCTCTCATTCTATCCTTCTCGTCTTTTTCGGCGAATTCATCACCGTCAACGATGAATCTCCACCGACTATATGCATTATTGAGAACAAAATCGGAGGTTCTTTCGTCGCTCATTTCTTCTGTAACTTCTTCAACCGCCATATCATTATGATTGTGAGCGTCACAAAATAATTGACGGACGCATGGAACCATCACAATCTCCGGTGATATTTTTGATACAGCGAGAGATTTAATTTGACGGTTCGAGTACCGAAACCGACTGAAGAATCTTCCGAGATTGGATTTGGAATGAGAAAACAATAATATGAAATTTATTAAAATAACATGTTATACCATTATCATTTAACTTGCTATTTGGAAATGGGCACAAAATAACATGAAATTTATTGAAAAAACCCCTGAAAAATACACGAACTGAACAACTTTTGCCATAAAATTACACGAACTTTTTGCATTGTCATATTAATACACATAGTGAATTTTATTTTCAGATTAATACACAAACTGAGATATTTTATCTTTTTCATACACGGCATTCAAAATTAAAATTTGAAAATCCAATTTTGCCCTCATCTTACTTCCCAAAATCAATTTGTTCTTAACTTTTGAATAAAATCAAGAAATAAATATTTTAAAATGAAAAGAAATTTAAAATAATTTTAAAACATCCTATAATATTTTATAGGGTTTAAGGATTTAAAAGCTAAACCCTAAAATTCTAAACCATAAAAATTGTTTACACCCTAAAACTNCCTAAAATTCTAAACCATAAAAATTGTTTACACCCTAAAACTCTAAAAATATAAACCTTAAAACTTAAACCCAAATACTTATTAAACACTAAACCCCAATTCTACAAATTTTCAACCCTAAATCCAAAATTATTTCGGTTACCCATTTTAAACCCTAAGTTTTAATTTAAAGTTTAAAATTTTAGGATATATGGTTGAAAATCTGTAGGGTTAGGTTTTAGTGTCTAATAAGTATTCATGTTTAAGTTTTAAGGTTTAAGGGTTTATATCTTAAGGCTTTAGGGTCAAAAATGTTTTTTTTATGTTTAGAATTTTATGGTTTAGGGTTTTAACCTTATATATTAGATTATAAACCCTAAACCCTATAAAATATTATAGGATATTTTAAAATTAATCTTAATTTTTTGCATTTTTAAATATTAATTTATGGGTTTTATTCAAAACTTTAAAACAAATTGATTTGGGGAAGAATGATGAGGGCAAAATTGGATTTTAAAATTTAATTTTGATGTCGTGTATGTAAAAGACAAAATTTCCCAGTTCGTGTATTAATCTGAAATTGAAATTCACTTCGTGTATTAATATGGCAACGGAAAAAGTTTGTGTATTTTTCGGGCGAAAGTTGTCAATTCCGTGTATCTTTCAGAGTTTTTTTCCAAATTTATTAGAATAGCATGTTATACCATTAGCAGTTAACTTGCTATTGATTAAAATTACATGTCATTTATTAGACTTACATGTCATACACACTTTTATATTTTTGTATCTTCTTATACATTCATATATAACATGTTATGTGGAATAATGACATGTATGTGGATAAATAACATGTTATGTATCAAAATCACATGTCATTCATATATCTCGATATATTTGTGTATCAAGATTACATGTTATGCATACAAGTAACATATTAATGCGGACAAATAACATGTTAATTTTAATAATATAACATGATTTACTGTTATGAGAAATCAAAATAACATGATATTTATTAAAATAACATGGTATATCTCATGGACATTTTCTTGTTTATAAGGGGGGGGGGGGGGGGCATTTTTTTCATTTTGACGCACCCTCTGTTTCTTGTTTTGCAAAGACACACAAGTTTTGGTATTTGCCTAATTACTTCTCAAGACTTTGGTATTTGGAAAAATTCACTATATTCTTAATCGTTAGGTAGACATAACCATTCTCAATTCGGAAAAAAACATTTATTGAAATGCTAATAAATGCTATTTGGGTAGTACCAAGACCACACAAAAATAAGATATTAAAGTTCATTTTCAATATATATCTCTAAACGTCTGAGAAACAAATTCGGATCCAAACTTGGATCTCGCCTCACCAAAATCATATTGCTCGCATTAAATTACTTATTTGCATTGTTGAGTACAAATCCGATGTTTCTAGCTTCATCAAGATCTAATTTCCGAGCCCAAATACCGATAGATGCCAAAAAACCGACATTAAAGCAAAAATGAAGAGAAAAGAGAAACGAAAAGCAAATAATTACAAGGAACTCTACACCGGCAGAGGAATAAGCCAGAGACCTGCTTAAAAAAGGTAAGATCTATCCCTTTTTTTTTCTCCAAGAGATGGAATATGATTGACGATAGAATATCTGTGATTCGAGATTCATTCCGATACAATAAAAAAAAAGATATACGGGGTGCCCAACTCTGAAACCAAAATTTTTAATTTAAATCTTAGGATATCCATAACCGGATTGAATCCGTTCTCATATCCATTATAATAAAATATATGTATAAGATTTAGAGGTCATTTATAATATATAAAACAACTCAAAATATCATAAAGAAAATAAAACTGTGTTTCTTACAATGTCCATGGTAAAAAGAATGTTTTGAAAAATCTATTTTAATATATTATTAGGTTATATATTTATAAAATATTTTAATTTACATAATTATTTTTTTAATTTACATTATTATATTAAATATATGGGCATATCAGATTCGGATATCTGCGGATCAGAATTTGGGTACTAATTTTAGGAATCCGTTGGGATCCATTTCCGGATATGGATCCTTTGAAATGCCATGATATCCAGTCCTTGTAAACCCTTAAGTTGCAAAAATAATAATAATATACATATATATAATTAGTGGCCTTATATCTTATAATAGTTCTATTTATAGGGATTATGATCTAGGTTTAAGTTTAAAACCCTAAATCCTAAAATTCTAAACCCCAAAAAAGTCTTCCTACCTCTAATAAACTCTAAACCCCTAAAATCTAAACTTTAATCCTAACAATTAAACCATAATAGTTATTAAAAATTAAACTCTAATTTTGTAAGGGTTTAACTCTAAATCATAAACCCTAAAAGCCCTATGTCAATCCTTAAACGATTAAATTTTACTAAACCTTAAGTCGTAAAACCCTAAACCTTAAAAAAACCTGTCATTTGTATAAAAAAAATATATTTGGTAAATGATGGTAGTTTTGAAAATATTAAAAAAGTGATATTTTTAGAAATGATTAGTTAACAAGTGGTAGTTTTATAATTTCATTTTCATATATGGAGAATCTTTAATCATTTTCTCCTTTTGACCTTCAAAATGCTATTATATTTTTAAAATACATATCCTTCTTTGACATAAATTGGTTTTATGAAGATCAATTGTTTTATGTGTAAAAATAGAAATGTTTTCAGTTCAAAGTCTATTTTTTTCAAACTGTACAATTTCAATAGTTCACATATGCAAAACCTCTTCAATATCTCCACTTCTTTTAATTTTTTTAAATCAGTGCTCGCTAATAAACATGTAGACCGTCTCATGACATAAAAGTCGTTCACCATAAACTTATCCCAAATGCTTCTTTTTACTAAATATTCATATACATCATATATGTCAAAATTCAATGTATAAATTATCTTCTACTTAATTAAATGTGGGGGTCAAATATCCCCACAGGTCAAACTGACGAAAGTTAACAAGCTAAAAAAAGAAGTTCTCCCTTAATAGCAAGGTGATGAGAACCTCGCCTTTGTATACAGCCTTACAAGCAAGGTCACAAGATGTTAACTTCGCTCTTATACACAGCCTCAATGGTGAGTTCAAGAGCCAATAAGCTCATCATTACATGCAATCACAAGCTAGTGAAGTCAGGAATGGCGTCCTCACCAGAGTCATGGAAGGAGTCCTCGCCACCATGATCAGTTTTAAGGGCGAGGACATCATTTCCGTAGCTATTTGAGATCATGACGGTGACTTTGCCATCATGCGTAATGTTAAGCACGCGGTCATGAAATAGATGACCTCGCAGTCGCACGGACGTTCAGTGCAAATTCGTTTGATGTATTAAATGACGATGACAGCATAACGGCGAAGTCATCAGTGTGATATAAAGGCGAGGCCATCGTCCGGACCCAAAGTCGAAGTCATTCAGGAGGTCCCCTTGCTTCTAGGGCCGAACACAAATGAAGCCCATGAAACAATAAAGGCGAGCCAACTACAAACAAAAGGAATAATGCGAGGAAAAAGAAAAAGAGGAGAAGATCTAGGAAGTTTAACTTATGTCTAAGTTGGCATAATCTTGTATATATATATATATATATATATATATATATATATATATCTTTCTAGGTTAAGCTTGTTAGATCATGCTTTTCTAGCCTCAAAACCCTAATACTTTGTGCTAAAAAAAAACTAAACACTTCCGAGCAATAAAACAAGCTCTTTGCTTTGCTCTTTGCTTTTTGTGTTAAATAAGAAGTTTGAGATATTTTAAAAGATCACAAAAAAATATTGATTGTGTGATTTTACCCACACATTAAATATCTACATTACTTGTACTAAACATTGTTAATCAACAAGATAGTTACTCAACGAGATATGATATGATATTAGCTAATGAGAGGAAAGATACCAGCAACCCATGGATAACACTTCGATTCTATCAATTTCATAGACGCTACTCTCTAGGCAATCATATATACACTAGAAACTTGTAAGAGTTTCAAATTGTTGTTATGGATCTTTAACACACCACTATCGATTAGGTTATTGATTTGGAACACAATTACCTCAAGGGAGGAACATGTGCAAAACTATGCTAACGAAATTAACTTGAGGGAAGCTTGAGGGACTTAAGACTAAGCAGTTTTTGAAGGCATATGGACTTATTAGAGAGAATAGGGAAAGTAACAATGAAGTAGGACTATGATCAGGAAAACTTATATATTTCAAAGCAAGCAGAATACATTATTTATGTGGTATTTAAGAGTAAAGTGTTTTTTGTGTTTCACATGAGTTACCGTATGGATCCAACTTGGGGCATACCATCGTTATATTGGGAAACATATTGGTGGAGTACACAAATTTCTAGGACTATGATATCTCTACCATTACTTCTCCAGTGACTCGTGTAAAACACGAAAGATACTTCACACTTAAACACCATAAAAATAATGTTCTCCGCAATTGCTCCTGAATATACTTTTCTATTGTAGTTTCACTTCATTGTTACTTCACCGTTCACACTGATAAGTCTAAATGCTTTCAAAAAACTGCTCGGGTCTTAAAACCCTCAAGCTTTTGAACATCTCAGCCCTCGGATTAGTGTTATCAGCACAGTCATTATACTATGTTCTTCCGCCGAGGTACTTGTATTACCATTAAATAGCCTAATTTTAGTGTGTTGAAGATCGATAACAATAATTTGAAGTTCTTGCAATTGTCTAGATAACGCTTATATCATTGTAGGCTCAACGTATATGCAACTTGTCTAGATTTTCTTGACATAAGTTTTATCAGATGTGGGAACGATTACATCATCCTCGATGCCCCCAACATTCGGTTCAACATAAAAATTTTGGATGTTGGTGGTTTTCTTCACATTAACTAACCACACTCACGTACAAGTCTTTTACAAACAATGTGAATATTCAATTAACGGATGATTTATATATATACATATTTGATGTAATTATGAATCTTAGGAGAAGATAAGCATTTTGCATAAGTTTACAGTGAACACATTTTTTGCATAAGTCAAACTAGATTTTTGTCAGTGAGCGTATTTTTTATTAGTCTGAAAGATGTGGAAATACTGAAAGAAGTTTTGCTTATTTAGAATATGAAAATGATAGAGCTTGATATTTTCTTCAAGGTATGTTTATTTCATGGTTTAGTTCTCATTGGTAAATAAAATTTTGATTTGGATTTGACTTATTTGGTGTCAATTACGAAGGCAGCTGTGGTGGCTCAGCCGGGAACCACGAGACAGAGGTGCCAGTAAAGCCACCGTAGTTTCAACTGTGGTTTTCAATATCTTGTAGTATCTTAGCTTGCTTTTGGTTTTTATTTTTTCAATCTTTGAGTGATGTTATATTTGTAGAAAATGAGCAAAGCATTACTACTTTCACATCTGTCGAAATAATCTGAAGCTGTGAGATTAAAACTTTATTAAGCGGATTAAATAAATATGACTAACGATTAACTAATAATTAAGGCTGTTGGAAAAAGGGTTTTTAAATTCAATAAAACAAAAGCTAGGCTATGGGTAATTCTTTGGAAAATCTGAAATTCATAGATAAGATATTAATTAGAGGATGATTAAGAACTGTCCTAGAACATGAATCACTAATGTAAAATCAGCCAACTGTCATTGCGAAGATTATCTATGTCTAAATCCTAGAATCCCAAATTTCTTTGCAAATTCTATGAATAAAAACCTAAGTTGAATAAGTTCACAAAATCCCTAAACAGAATTTCTTTGCAGATAGGTATTTTGTTCATCTAAAATAATTCCATCAATTAATTAGGTTGTCGCATCAATTAATTAACCTATAATCAAGTTTCTAGGTGATCAAGCTAGAACAAGCATTAAACACAATTTTAGATGAAGAACTACATATGATTTCTCTAACAATTATCCTAAACTATCAATCCATCATAAACCCTAAAACTACCGNATGAAGAACTACATATGATTCCTCTAACAATTATCCTAAACTATCAATCCATCATAAACCCTAGAATTACCCTAAGCCTAACAAACAAACTACTCACACATATTGATTGAAACAATCAACATGATTAAAGAAGTAAGCATGAAAAGAGAATTCCAATAAAATAAAATAAAATAAGAGGGTTCATAAATTCTTCTCTAACTGGCAGAGTAACGAGATTTCTTCTCCCTAAAAGCTCTGAAACAGCCTCCTTGTTNTTCATAAATTCTTCTCTAACTGGCAGAGAACTGAAATTTCTTCTCCCTAAAAGCTCTGGAACAGCCTCCTTGCTTAAGTCTTAATAGAATTTAAGATATGTGAAAATTAAACCTAAAAACAAGTATTTATACAGCCAAAACACCATTTGGGCATTCTGTGAACTTTTAATAAACTTCTGGGCAAAACTGCAATTTTCCATTTTGCTGGGCTTTGGTGAGATCCGCGACTGGTGTCGATTCCTTTTGCTCCATAAACCTTCTAAAAAGCTCCAAGTTCACCAAATGCATGCTATAACCTGTAAATACTAATAAAGCCTAGAAAAACGCCAAAAAGACTCGATAAAACACTTTATATCGTGGCTAAAAACCATAAAATTCATGATATATCAAGACTGATACTTTTATCTATAGATAGAAGATTGAATATTGCATACGTGGGAACTATTGGTGGTAATTGTGATTATTATTATTTTTTTGTCACCAAGAGATTTTATTACTAAACGTGGAAAGAGTCATACACATAGAACATGTATTATTTTACCAATAGGGAGGTAACAAAAATCCGGAATTATNAAAAAAAAACCGGAATTATTAAAAAAAAAAAAAAAAAAAAAGGTCAACTTGCACTATGGATATCTAATTAATATGCCAGCCAAACATATCCATGACTAGCGATGTGAGATTGGCACAGATGGTCTATGGTGACACTTCTTGCCATACGAAGAGCTACCTGGTTTGCAGTTGGATTAATAATCTTTAACGACCAGGCTTGCAACATATGTAGGACCAGGGCCGGCCCAACAAATGTTAAAACATTTGGCTGCCTAAAGAAAAAAAAATATATATGCCCTAAATGTTATTCGAACTCTGGTTGATTTACAATCAATGATAACATAACCATTAGACCATAAAAAAAACTTGTTCAATTATGCTGCCCCATATTCTTATTAAAATTTTGGTGCCTAAAGCTTGTGCTTCTTGGGCTTTAGCCTTGGGCCGGGCCCGTGTAGGACCATAAATATCATGTTTACAAGGCCCGAACAGATGGGAAGTGCAAAGGGTTGGATAAGACGTCCTTCATTTAGGCATCCGAGACTTTAAAGACAATGGCTTGCAAATAGAGTTCCGACATACAAGTTGCAGTCCATAAAAATCCCTCTAGCCATGTTTGTTGCCAAATTGCATTTAGTTTCAAAGGAAGACGGTTTCCTCTAGGCTGTCACTTCAGCAGTAATTTCACCCACGGTATGAGTGTGATTAACAGTGGACCAAGCCTGACCATCCTCCTGTGCTAGCTGCAAAATAAAGTCCGAGGATTGTAACGTTTGCTCAAACGTCAAGACATTTCGTTGCCTTCAAAATTTTCCGCCAAAGCGCTTTTTCCAAGTGAAGAAGTGGAGCAGTAGTTGCATTTGCTGCCGACATAAGCAATTGGTACCCAGTTTTAACAGAGTAAAATCTTGAGGGTGAATAACCCTAGTAGTTACCATCACTAAGCGAAATTGCAAAATATCCTTAAGAGAAATTGCACAATATACCAAATGATTTGAGAAAATAATTTGCAAATTGTCAAATGATATTTTCCTAATATTTTGCACCATAATCCCAAAATACCCCTCACTCATCTCTCTCATTCTATCCTTCTCTTTTTTTTCGGCGAATTCATCACCGTCAACGATGAATCTCCACCGACTATATGCATTATTGGGACCGCAATCGGAGGTTCCTTCGTCGCTTATTTCTTCCGTAACTTCTTCAACCACCATATCGTTATGATTTTGAGCATCACAAAAATAATCGACGGATGCATGGAACCATCACAATCTCCGGTGATATTTCTGATACATCGAGAGATTTAATTTGACGGTTCGAGTACCGAAACCGACTATAGAATCTTCCGAGATTGGGATTTGAAATGAGAAAATAATAATATAAAATTTATTAGAATAACATGTTATACCATTATCATTTAACTTGCTATTTGGAAATGGGCGCAAAATAACATGAAATTTATAGAAAAAACTCTGAAAAATACACAAACTGAACAACTTTTGCCATAAAAATACACGAATTTTTTGCGTTGTCATATTAAAACACGAAGTGAATTTCATTTTTAGATTAATACACAAACTGAGATATTTTGTCCTTTTCATACACGACATCAAAATTAAAATTTGAAAGTCTAATTTTGCCCTCATCTTACTTCCCGAAATCAATTTGTTCTTAAATTTTGAATAAAATCCAGAAATAAATATTTTAAAATGCAAAAAATTTAAAATAAAAATTAAAACATCCTATAATATTTTATAGGGTTTAAGGATTTAAAAGCTAAGATTTAAGGTTTAACCTGAAACCCTAAAATTCTAAACCATAAAAATTGTTTACACCCTAAACCCCTAAAAATATAAACCTTAAAACTTAAACCCAAATACTTATTAAAAACTAAACCCCAATTCTACAAATTTTCAAGCTTAAATCCAAAATTATTAAACCCTAAATGTTACAAATCATATTGGGTTACCCATTTTAAACCCTAAGTTTTAATTTAGTGTTTATAATTTTAGGATATATGGTTGAAAATCTGTAGGGTTGGGTTTTAGTGTCTAATAAGTATTCAGGTTTACGTTTAAAGGTTTAGGGTTTATATCGTAGGACTCCAGGGTCTAAAATGTTTTTTTAGTGTTTAGAATTTTATGGTTTAGGGTTTTAAGCTTAAATCTGTGATTATAAACCTTAAAATCCTATAAAATATTATAGGACATTTTTAAGTTTATCTTAATTTTTGGCATTTTTTGAATATTAATTTCTTTGTTTTATTCAAAACTTAAAAACAAGTTGATTTGGGAAAGAATGATGATGGCAAAACTGGATTTCAAAATTTAATTTTCAAGTCGTGTATGTAAAAGACAAAATTTTCCAGTTCGTGTATTAATCTGAAATTGACATTAACTTCGTGTATTATTACGGCAACGCAAAAAGTTCGTGTATTTTTCAGAGTTTTTTCCAAATTTATTAGAATAGCATGTTATACCGTTAGCAATTAACTTGATATTTATTAGAATTACATGTCATACACACTTTTATATTTTTATATCTTCTTATACATTCATATATAACATGTTATGTGGAATAATAACATGTATGTGGATAATAACTTGTTATGTATCCAAGTCACATGTCATTCATATATCTCGATATATTTGTGTATAAGATTACATGTTATGCATACAAATAATATATTAATGTGTACAAATAACATGTTAATTTTAATAATATAACATGATTTTTTTGTTATGAGAAATTGACAAAATAACATGATATTTATTAAAATAACATGGTATATCTCATGGGCATTATCTTGTTTTTCAGAGGGGGGAGGCATTTTTGTCATTTTGACGCACCCTCTGTTTCTTGTTTTGTAAAGACACACAAATTTTGGTATTTGCCTAATTACTTCTCAAGACTTTGGTATTCGGAAAAATTCACTATATTCTTAATCGTTAGGTAGACTTATTCATTCACAATTCGGAAAGAAACATTTGTTGAAATGCTAAAAAATGCTATTTGGGTAGTACCAAGACCACACAAAAATAAGATATTAGAGTTTTTTTTTCAATTTTGAGCAAAAAAAAAAAGGTTATTTTTTCAATATATATCTCTAAACGTCTGAGAAACAAATTCGGATCCAAACTTGGATCTCACCTCACCAAAATCATATTGCTCGCATTAAATTACTTATTTGCATCATTGAGTACAAATCCGATGTTTCTAGCTTAATCAAGATCTAATTTCCGAGCCCAATTACCGATAGATGCCACAAAACCAACATCAAAGCAAAAATGAAGAGAAAAGAGAAACGAAAAGCAAATAATTACAAAGAACTCTACACCGGCAGAGGAATAAGCCAGACACATGCTTCAAAAAGGTAAGATCTATCCCTTTTTTTTTTCTCCAAGAGATGGAATATGATTGACGATAAAATATATGTGATTCGAGATTCGTTCCGATCCGATAAAATAATAAGATATACGGGGTGCCCAACTCTGAAACCAAATTTTTTAATTTAAATATTAGGATATCCATAACCGGATTGAATCCCTTCTCATGTCCATTATAATAAAATATATGTATAAGATTTATAGGTCATTTATAATATATAAAACAAGTCAAAATATCATAAAGAAGTTTTAAAACAAAATAAAATTGTGTTTCTTACGATATCCATGGTAAAAAGAATTTTTGAAAAATCTATTTTAATATATTACTAGGTTATATATTATAAAATATTTCTATCTACATAATTATTTTTATTAATTTATATTATTTTATTAAATATATGGGCATATCAGATTCGGATATCCGCGGATCAGAATTTGGGTAATAATTTTATGAATCCGTTGGGATCTATTTCGGATATGGATCCTTTAAAATGCCATGATATCAAGTCCTTGTAAACCCTTAAGTTGCAAAAATTAATAATAATATACATATATATAATTAGTGGCCTTATATCTTATAATAGTTCTATTTATACAGAATCTTTAATCATTTTCTCATATTGACCTTCAATTTTTTTTTTTTAAATTCATTTTCTTCTTTGACATAAAAATGGTTTTATGGATATCAATTTTTTTTTTCTTTTCTGATAAACCGATGGGAGTTCGGGTCTTTCGGTCCATAGTGTAACATCCCAGTTTACGGTATATGTGGAAAGGTTTAAGAGAATTGATTTGGCTACCTATATCACCAAAGTGCACTTATCTCTTCGGTCACTTGTCCAGAGAGAACTCTAGGGTTAAGCGTGCTTGAGCTGGAGCGATTTAAGGATGGGTGACCTACTGGGAAGTGATTCGCAGTACCGTGTGAGCGAGGATGAAACACGGGGAAAGATCTTGTGGTGGTTGCAGGGATAGTAAACAAGTCTTACAAGCCTCCCGAAATTAACGCACCGACCGTCGGACAGAGGTGGGGCCCATGGGCCGAGAGAGGGCATGGGGACCTCACCGGTAGGGGCGGTCGGGGCGTTACAATTGGTATCAGAGCCGAACCCAGACGAGTGTGAAGTCAAGTGGGCTCACACCGTCGGGGGTGACGATCCTGGTGTGCAACGAGGACGTTGCACTCTGTGAGTAGGGGTGATTGTAACATCCTAGTTTACGGTATATGTGGAAAGGTTTAAGAGAATTGATTTGGCTACCTATA
>OVAP01004492.1:0-14483 GCA_900406295.1 Aurinia saxatilis | reverse complement strand
TTTTTGTTTGTTCATTGGGGGCATATCAGATAATTCACATGAAAAAAGTCATTTTTCCTTAATGTGTGATATAGAGTCTATATTTGCTTTTCAAAATGAAAAAGGGTCCAATTCATGCAATTTCCCCAATAAAATTAAAGAAAATTACAAAAATGTCACTTTTTCAATTAGTAATTGCACCCCATGACACCAATATCTTAAAATTACACCCATGACACTCTAGATAACATTCTATATGTTTTATTTTTCTAAATGACTACCTTGTCCTCTACTTCTCTGTTATCTTTATTTCTTGGTTGTTTGTTTGTTTTCACTCTCTATTAAAGTAAAATGTATGTACATGAAACTAAACATATATAGAAACATATATATGTTCTATATGTACATACATAAAGATGTATATATTCATGTACGTACATGAATATGTATATATGCATGTACGTACACATACATATATGTATATGTACACGCATACATGTACATTTCAATTACTTTTTAATAATCTTTTAAATTATACTTTTCAAATACAATTGATCAATTTTGTACTTATCAATCTTATATAATATAGTAAGGTTCCCTATTATTAAGGACAAGTTGTAATGTTGTAATGTGTCCCTCTCTATTAATACCAATATTTAATTTTGACTATTAAATCTTATCATTTGTTTTCTTAATTTATTGCAAAACAACTAATTAGTCATCTTTTATTTTAAATAACATCATTTAAATTCTTCAATTTATATTGTTGGAATTAGCAACAATGTTAAAAATATGATATTGTGAATTTGAATAAAACATTCTTAAATTGAATAAGTAAATAAAAAAAATACATTGAGATATTAAAGTGGTTGAATATTATCCAGAAGAATGCATTACTATGAAAACTTTTTTGATAGTTTAACAAACATAAATACTAGTTTAGTAACAACATATTTCATCTTTACTTTTATTCAAATATTTTAATACCAATTTTTTGTATCCAATATATAAAATATTTTATCCAAATGATATTTTAGTTGTTTATTATATTTTAACTCTTTAATTATCAAACAAACCATTTTAACACTTCGCACAAAATTTCTCTAGTGTATTAATATTTACAAATATTATACATGTGTACTGACGTAAATGGTTATTATTTTTGTTGTATATTTATTATATACATATACAAAATGGTATATACGTGCAATATATATAAATGAATATGTGCACATAAATATGTACATACATCTGTTTTATACATGTTTGATCATTTGCGAATTCTTCTAGACAAGTAAATTAATCATAACAACTTACTGATTTATCTGTGATTGATATGAGAAGTTGATGTTTAAGAACTTCAACATTAAAGAAGCTGCTGGTGGATCAGGGAAGCCGATTACAAAGACGTTTTTGATAAATGTAACAAATCACAATCTGAAGATCAACTTGAGGTGAGCTGGAAAAGGGACAACTACTCTTCCAATCATTGGAGTGTATGGCCTTATGATATCTCCTATATCCGTAGAACCGAGTAAGTATTCTTTACTTTCAAACACTCTTATAAGATGGATGGACGATGGATTTTGTTTTGAGGCAGATTTTAAACATCCGGTGCATGACGGTGACAAGAAGAACAACACCTTACTAATAGTAGTAATCATCGTTGTAGCAGTGAAAGCAGTTGTGCTTAGCATGGTAATTCTCTTATGGAAAAGAAGATGCAACTTTAATGCCATTGATAGAGGTATATATATGCATGCATTTGATTTTGCATGTCACATGTTAGTAGTAATAACGCTTTAATGTAAT
This sequence comes from Aurinia saxatilis, assembly GCA_900406295.1. NCBI lineage: Eukaryota > Viridiplantae > Streptophyta > Magnoliopsida > Brassicales > Brassicaceae > Aurinia > Aurinia saxatilis. Next base: position 12,692 of record OVAP01004492.1, on the reverse strand, counting down.
ACACATCTATGAATTTGGATACAATGAATGGACAAAGGAAAATAATAATGATATAGAGTTTGGTTCATGTTCCATATGGATTTAGTGAACTGGAAAAAACAATTTATGTAATGAGTTTACATTTATGGGATACAAATATTAATATTTACAAGTGTGATAAATGTGTATGTACCTAAATTGTAATTAATTTTGTTTTATCTTTAGTATATACATTTACAAAATGATATATATGCATATATGTATGTATGTTATATACGTGCAATATATATAAATGTATATGTCCGCATATATATGTATGTACATCTGTTTTATGCATGGTATATATATGATTACATATATATATATATATATATATATATATATATATATATCATGTATCAATGTATTAGTGTTTACGAATGTTATACATGGGGGAGATTATGAGCCGAAGGCCCAAAACTTCCATCAGTTTATCAAAAAAACTAAAATGTATAATCAAATAAAATTTGAGACATGATATAGTTATTATCAGAAGAAAACAACAAAACAAATAAAACAAGAGAAATTACCTAGAATAACACATAATTATATCAAAACTACTAGAATAACACACTCAGTGTGGAGTATACTAGAATAAGATACTCAAGGTGGAGTATACTAGAATAACACAAAAGTTTTGCCAAAAGACATAATACACCTTTTTGAATATAATAATTACATATGAGCCATTTTGACTAAAATAACGCAAATGTTTTGTCAAAAGACATAATTTTGATGTTTTAATAATATAAATAATTAACTTCAAAACTCCAAAAATATATCTACTATTTACTTTTTGAATCTTATAATTACAAAATATATATATATATATATATTTGAAGCTATTTTGATATTTTTTAAAAACTTAGTTTTTCCCATCTATAAAAAATTATCTATTTTAAATTTTAATTATTGTTAGATTATTTAAATTATCAAAATTATTAAAATATCAAAATTATTAACTCCAAAACCTTCCCTCATCTTTGTCATCGTCTTTATCGTCGAAAATATCGTCTCTTTCAAGTTTTTTTTGATCTTCCACCATAAAAAACATCATCATCTTCACTCCTTTGACTATAACCTATTTTTCATTAAAATTCACACAAAGACGAATCGGATCTGATTTCCATTGGAGGATGAACTCATGAAATTGTCTAGAGTTTCCAACAAATACTGGAGGTGTATCTCTTGGTAGCTTCGCCATCCTCTTTTTAGGGAACATATAACTCAACAAAAATTCATATCGTTTCTTCTCCATCTTGTAATCTTTGTGGATGATCCTTGGTACATCATCAAACCTATTTGTATCATTCATCGCTAGAATCTTACAACCTTTTTCCGGATCAGTCACAAATAACCATATGTTCTTCACGAATATCCATGAACCACATACAAGAACAACTTGGTCTATGGAAGAAAAAGATTTGGTTTGGATCTCTGCAATAGAAAGAGGAGATTTGAAGGAATAGAAAGAGGAGATTTGATGGAAAAGAAAGAGTAGATTTGGTTTAGACTATGACGAAGTGGAGAAGACTATAAAGAAATCAGAGAAGAAGCCATGACAGAGAAAAGAAGAAGATAAAAACATGTTTTTGCGTGTGGAGATAGAAGAAGAAGCAAAATACCTTAATTTAAAGAAAATAGAAACGTCTACAGTAACAAATCTGCCATTGCATAAAAAAGATCTGCCACAAGTTTTAACAGCCAAAACTCAGAATCATCTAATTTTGTGGGAGTTAAACCGTCGATGATTCAATAAGTCTGCCATAACTTCAAACAAATCTGTCACCGAAAAATCTGCCACATACTTTAAAAAATCTGTCACGAAAAAACTGTTGCCAAAGAAAGTGTTATTCTAGTAAGAAATAAGTCTGCCGTCACTTCGAAAAGAAAAATCTGCTATCAAACGATGTTCACTTTTTTATCGAAAAAATATGTGGCAACGTAAGAACATCTATTGTCAAGTAAATTCTATTCCACTAATTAAAGTTTCGACGAAAACAGTCTGTTTTATAAAAAATCTGCCATCAAAGAGAAGTTAAAAACAAATATGTCATCACTAGAGCAAAAAAACTAGAATAACGTACCAAAATAAATCTGCGGTGGCCTTAATGAATCTATCACGACTTAAAAAGTTTACCGTCACAGTATAGTTAATGGTATTTCCATAAATATTTTTATTTTCGTAAAATTCAGTAATGACATTTTTCGTTATTAATTTTTTCATCAAATGATAGAAGAGCAATGTGGCTATTTATAAAATATCACTTGACCCAGACTTTCACTTGATAAAATAGTAGTTTTCACTAAAATATGTGTTATTATATTTTTTCTCATAAAACAAATATGCAATGTTTTCAAAATTTTATAATCTTTTCTTGTTATAGCAAGAAGTTAATGTTATAATTCTTGTAAAAGGGCAATATGATACGATAAATATAACTTAGTTGAGATCCTATCCTAAAGGTTTTGATAATTGTGGAAAATATTATTGATAAGATATTGTTACAATATTTTCCACCGGAAATTTGTCGAGAGCCATTGTGTTGAGATCTATGAATACAGATACAACAAAAGAGTCGAGATCATCGTTCTTAGGAACTCCGGCAGCTGCCATTGTAGCAAGGGAAGAAAGAGGAAGGGTTTAGAAACGGAATAGGAGTTTGAAAGAACCCTAAAGATCCCTTTGTTGGTTTAAGATTTTGGGAGATTTTGGTGTTTAGTCGGCGCATTAGAGGAATTAGGTTAGCGCGCGTCTCTTAGGGATTATGTTCAATTATTTTCGCAAAAAGAGTGGAATTATAATTATTTTGTTATAAAGTTCAATGGTTAATGCTAGCTTATTGGTTTTGTTCTACTAAATTTTAGTCCCAGCGTTGTAATAATTAAAAAATAAACAATTAAAAAATATATTTCTAATAACCATTTGGGAAATTTTGTAAACTACCCAATCACGTTCTCGGGGTGAATTGAAAAGTAAAAAAAATATATTTTACATATACAAATTTTGTAAAATAATAATGATTTCTAATAATCTTATTCTCGGGGTGAAGTGAGTTCACAACAATCACATTCATGTTTAGTTTTGTGAAAAAGGTTAATTTGTTTAATAGTTTCAAGAGAATAATTATGTGTGAGGAGGAAGAGGCAATGATATTATTGTTATATATATGACACATGGAGGTTGTGTTTATAAACCCGATACGGACAATAGGGTCAAGAATTATTTAGTTACCCTAATATGTATACAACTTATCTAATGAGTTTATATTTATGGGATTCAAATAATGTGTAAAATATGTGTATATATCTATGAATTATGATACAATGAATGGACAAAGGAAAAATAATAATGATATAGAGTTTGGTTCATGTTTCATATGGATTTAGTGAATTGGAAAAAACAATTTATGTAATGAGTTTACATTTATGGGATACAAATATTATTATTTATAAGTGTTATACATGCATATGTACGTAAATTGTTATTAATTTTGTTTTATCTTTAGTATATATACAATTTTGTTTCTCTATGATCAGCCTCCAAGCATGAGCCAAGAACCAAACCCTGGTTATGACTTGATTGACTCTGGTTGATTCCCCAATGTAGTATCTGAAACTGCATCTTTGTAGATAGGAAACTGTGTATTGGAAAAGCTGCAACGGAAACCATGAACTAGTTACAGAATCATTTAGAGTTGTGATCATAGAGGTACACTACATAATCAATAAAAGTACTTACTGATATGGCTTGTGAAACTTCCTAAACCCTGCCTTTCCCTATCTATTCAGAAATATTTTCATGTCAGATAACTTATCAAAACATTTTAGTAATTTTCCATAAAAGTTAATGTTGCTACTCACTGTTATCTCCTATTGACAGTAAGTGCCAAAGCTCCTAGACAGTATGTCATTCTCCTTGTGTTCATGCTTGTCATTGAAACATTAATTAGCATATGGAATGCAATGCAACATTGATATAGTCAAGTTATGAAAAAGAGGTAAACCTAAGCTCTCATAGCACCAAACTCAAGCAAAATTTTAGATTTGTAACAACCAAAGACACATAATTGATAAGATTTGTAACAACCAAAGACACGTAATTGATAAGATTTGGAAACGGATCTTTCTAACAGTCCTAAGCAAATGCAATATATCAGAAATCAATCAAACCTCATCATTAAAACTATTTGAGTAAATAAGAGTAAAGAGATAACCATAAGAAACTCAGAATCATCCACACCTTCAATTCTAAGTAAAGGCACTATAGGAACACCAACAGATCCTCCCTTAGTAGCATAAACTCCAATATCAGAACAATAAGTCCTCGTACATACTCACAATAAGCTTCCTGGTTTCAGAAAAAAATCAATACTTAACAAAGAGATTCCTAAAAAAGACAGATTCTTGATTATTATTATCCGACAACCACCATGAAATGAATAATTGGGTTGTTGTTATATATACAGGACACATGAAGGTTGTGTTTTTAAACCCTATACGGATACTCGGGTCAAGTATTATTTATGTTATCCTAATATGTATACAATTTATTTAATGAGTTTACATTTATGGGATTCAAATAATGTGTAAAATATGTGTATATATCTATGAATTAGGATACAATGAATGGGCAAAGGAAAATAATAATGATAAAGAGTTTGGTTCATGTTCCATATGGATTTAGTGAATTGAAAAAAAAAAACAATTTATGTAATGAGTTTACATTTATGGGATACAAATATTAATATTTACAAGTGTTATACATGTGTATGTACGTAAATTGTTATTAATTGTGTTGTATCTTTCCATTCATAGATTGTTCTGAGATTTGGATACAAGCTATATGAAGATGTCAGCTTTCATATGCAAGTGGAATGAAACAATTCCAACAGCTAGATATTGAGTTATACTGATTCTACTGAAGACATATTGTACAGTCTCAAAATGAAGCAGTCGAAGAACGCGAAGGACATTCGATCGAATGCCATTGGATTTGATCGAGTCAGACCCAAAAAGTCTCTTGAAGCCCGTGAATTGAAGCCTATGAGGAAATCATGGCCCAATGATTCACTAGAAGCTTCCAGATGTGTCAGAATATTCAGTGGTTACCAAAATAATTTTTTGGATAACATTCGATCGAATCACCATTCGATCGAATAGAAGAGACAAGATCAAATATTTTGATTCTCTTCAGCTGATTCTCCCTTATTACTTCACTGAAGCCCTTGAAAGTTTTTTACTCCCTATATAAAGGCATTTTTGTGGCAGGAGAAGGGTGTGCATCTCCTTTCACTAAAACTCTCAGGATATAGCACTTTGCTTTCATTTATCTCTTAAATTCTTTTGTTATTTCGTTTTGTTGCTTAAGGGACATCTCTTCTTCTGTTTCTTATGTTTTGAAGAAGTTTTATGATCCTCTCTATTTATTTATGATATTGAATTTTATTGCTTTTGCTATGGTTTTTGTTATCATATTTGAGTAGATCATTTGTTGGGAATAAAAGTTTTCAATAGGTTTTTCATGGGTTGACAGATAAGAATTGGGATTTATACTTATACTTGATTGCTTAGATTGACACCTTAGTGATTTTTCATATATTGATCTCTTCATCTTGACAACTTGATTATATTGATAAGAACTACTATTAAATGATAAGTATCAACTTCTGTGGCCTGCTTTCTTAATTTATGTATGGCTTACATACTTAACCAGATTTATCTGCTTAGAATCCTGAATAGCTTAATCTGTGAACCCTAGAGAATTCTCTGAAACCCAACATTTGCTTATTTATTTTATTTCATTTTGCATATTTACAAAACCTCTTTCATTCAATCAATTGTCAAAACCATTTGATGGATTGAAAAATAAAACCATATTTTGTTGCTTAGCTTACGTCGAATCTAGTGTGTTACTGTGTACACTTTGCTCCATGTGGTTTTGATCCCTAAGTTATATTGCGAGAGCATGTGCGCTTGGAGAATTATTTTTGGTGAAAACTTAATCCCCATCAATGAGTAAATTAGATATCAATTGATAGAGAAAAACTAATTATAACATGAAATAAAAATAAAAATATTTTTTATCAAAATAAAATGAAGATATTAAAGGGAAAAAAAGTGATACCGAATAGAGAAATTGGGTTATATAACACACGAGAGACAACAATTAAGTTATAGCATGAGGAGAATCAAATTTTGGTCCATAACATATTGACCAACTGTAAATCCCATTATACCCTTATGCATTTATCAATGTCTTGTGTGTGTTTAACTGATGTTGCATAGATTTTTGGTATAAAATTCAAAAACCAAATACTCTTTTTGGTAACAAGTAAAAAAAACCAAACTCAAAAATTATTTTCACATCCAATAACATACAATGGTTCACCCTTTAGATTCCACAAACCTTACTTCTCACTGTTGAATCATCCAATCCTTTTCACCCTCTCACACTGAAGACAGAGAAGTGATCTATTCAATTTCTTTCCACCTTTGTTTCTGCCAATTTTTTCTCCAAATTAGTTCCCCCTCCCCCCCCCAAATCCTATCCCACCTTCGATTCAACCCCAATACTTTTCACCGCTGGTTCCCTCTCCACCGAAGCTTTTCTCGACAAAACTTCTGATGGCAAGACCTCTTCACCCCCGACGGCGAGACCTTCTCACCCTTGATTCACCCCAATCCCTTCTCCCAATCCTTCTAAAACCTAAGTCGAATCATTGAGAGAGACTAAAGATACGGTTGTTGTTTCTAATTTTTTGTGGTCGTTGTTTCTAATTTGTAGTTGTTGTTTCTATTTTGTAGTTGTTGTTTCTATTTTTTTTGTGGTTGTTGTTTTTTCTTTTTAAGCAAATGACAACCCAACCTGTGGCTCTCCTTGAAAGACTGTTTCGTCGAGGTCATGAACCAAAGCCATGTTCAGAAGTGAATTTGTATTTCTTAGTAAAATAATGGGGAGTCGTTCTTTGACCAAAATCATGTATTAGAAGGATATTCTCCTCAATTCACAGTTTAGGTATTTGCTCCGTCGATGCTAAAATATTCCAACTTCTGCCCAATTCCTCCATTACATGTTTTTCCGTCAATTGGTAATAAAAAAAATTCACATGAGAGTTGGTTTGTTTTTGGAGCAAAACCTAAATAATTAAAATATTTAATTTTTTTTTTTTTGCTAATCATGTTAATATTCATATAAGTTATGAAAGTTTATGGTTTACAGCTTTGTTAACCCAATGTTTGTGACCTTGCCAAAAAAAGAAATAAAAAACAAGGTTACATAATGTAGTAAACAGTCAAAAGTTTCATCTGATCCAAAACGCCATGAGGTTGTTGAACTTCCCTTGTTGTCGTCTTGCTCTGATAGTAGACTTTACCTGTCTTTCGACGTCTCCAAAGATAGTCGAGGGAGAGACAAATTGGCCATTAAAGATCTTGTTGTTTCTTTCCTTCCATAACAGGTAGATGGTTGCTTGTGCCACTGTTTTCCATAAGAGCTTCGCTACGGTCATACTCTGCATTTTAGTCCATTGAAGCAGGGCTTCCCATGTTGTTAAACCAATCCGTGTAATTTGCAGATGCTGTTTAACCTTGTCCCAAACCTCTTAGCTATACTCACAGCTAAGAATTAGATTATCTCTTGATTCTTCGTGCTGAGAGCAGAAAGTGCATGAAGACGTAAGTGGGAGCCCCCATGCTGCTAGCCTTGACTTCGTTGGTAGCCTATCTCTTTGAGCTGGTGAAAGCGGGCTTTGGCACAACACCCTTAAACCACACTAAACTAGCCCAATCTTTTAGACTCTGTCTTGGCCTGAGAAAATTCCAAGTTAACTTAGATATATACCCTTCCAGAAGCTTGTCATCGACTTTCCGGAAGAAAAGATCTTCTGTTTGAGTAGCAGATGGTAAGGGTAAGGTTGTCAGGTAAGTGTGGAATTCCAAGGCCTCATCCGACCTAGGAGGACTCAGTTTCCATCCTCTGTTATTACAAGAGGCTGCCACTTTTGCCTGTATATGAATTCCCATAGATCTTGGTCCTTCTGCTCCTATGTAAGACGATAGAGGTCCAAACTTTGTCCAACTATCATGCCAAAACTTAACCTTTTTCCCATTACCTAACTTACAAACAATTAAGGGACGAGTCATCTATCGTAAGTTGAGAATTGTTTCCAAATCCAGTAATCCGAATTCTTCGCTTCCACCATCCAGAAATCAGTGTTTCTGAGATAGTGTTGATTCTGCCAAACCACCCATAAAGAGCCACTGTTTGAGAGTAAGAGCCAAATTAGTCTCAAACAGAGGATCTTGTTCCAAACTAAAAAGTTTTTTTAGCCCCAGTCCTCCTTCACATTTGGGATATCACATATCCTTCCAACACACTTTTGCTCTACTTGAATTCTCCAGTCCCCCTGACCATAAAAACCTTGAGCATAAACTCTCGATTTGCCTGATACAGCCCTTAGGGAGGATGAACGTTGACATCCAGAAATTGACAATTCCATAGATGACTGAGAGTATCAATTGTAAACATCCTGCAAAGGACAACGATTTAACTGACCATGCCTTAAATCTGGTTGTTAACTTGTCTATAAGAGGCGCATACTCATACAACTTAAGCTTTCTATGCATTAGTGGCAAGCCGAGATAACGTATGGGCAGAGATCCCAAAGGGAAGCCATAATCTGCAATTGATTGTAGATGTTGCTCACTCAATCCCCCGCAAAACAGTTCCATCTTTTGTTTGTTGACATGCAAACCTGACCAGCTGACAAAGAATTCAAGGGACTCTGCTATCCCATGAATAGAGATATCATTGCCATCACAGAACAACATCATGTCATCCACAAACATAAGATGTGAGATATTTAATTGTTCTGTTTTTGGATGATAACCAATCAAACCAGCTTCAAAGTTTGAGAAAACCTCCATTGCCATAACAAAAAGATATGGGGACAATGGGTCGCCCTACCTATGTCCCCCAATATGACCATTGATTGAGATCGAGAAGCTTGGTGTGGTTATACATTCCTCAATCCACCTGATAAAGTTCTCTGGTAAGCTAATACTTTGAAAGATGCATTGAAAAAATCCCAACGTATTGAGTCAAAAGCCTTGCGCAAATCCACTTTTAGTATTGCACGTGAGATTATATTTTGTTTGTCATACTGCACTAGCTCTGTTGCCAAAAGCACATTTTCCGAGAGTTGTCTACCTGGTAAGAAAGCGGATTGAGCATTTGAAATTACCTCAGGCAGAAGCTTTTGTAACCTTCCAGCAAGGAGCTTTGCAATGACTTTGTAAACTGTGTTTAACAAAGCAATTGGCCTGAACTCACTCGCTTTTGAGGCATTAGGGACTTTGGGAATGCGTACCAAATTGGTTGCATTCCATTGTCGCAATAGCTTCCCAGATTTGAAAAATTCACATATTGCTTCAGTAATCTCTGGTCCAAATATATCCCAACAAGCCATAAAGAACTCAAAAGTATATCCATCAGGGCCAGACGCCTTATTTCTAGGCAGTGAAAAGAAAGCCGCCCTTATATATTAACTAGAGAACATAGACGCCATCTCGAGTTTCTGTTCACTTGAACAATGGAAGGGAGTCAGACCTTCAATATCTTATTGGTTAAAAAATTTTTGCTTCTAGATCTCCACCCAACAATTCCAGATAATACTCAACACAATGCTCCGTGATCTGTTCTTGCGTTTCAAATTTATTTAAATGGGTATCTTCAAGATAGTGAATATGATTTCTTGATTGTCTTGATGCAACCATTCTGTGGAAATATGAAATGTTACTATCTCCCTCTTTTAGCCACCCAACTCTTGACCTCTGTCGAAAGAAACTTTCCTCTGCAACTGAAAGTAAGTTCCATTTTCGAAGAGCCTCTACTTCTTCCTCTGCACTCGCCGCAGTCTGATATATCTCGTATTTTACCGGTTTTTATGATAGTTAGCATATATTTATTTATATTTTAGAGTCTATATTATTATTATTAGAGTCCAAAAGAGTCATTCTAGGTGCATGGAGGAGTTTTGTTCACTTGGTGAATTAAGGAGGAATTATGGAGCAAAAGAAACAAACAAATGGAATGACAATTCAGAAGCAGTCCAAAGTTCCTTAAAGATCATGTCAGACGAAGGTCTTCTCGAAAGAATTTTAATCTCAAATTTTGACAATACATAGGAAATTGAGTTATATTCACTTTGGCGGTGGTTTCAACTCATTCTGATTATTGTTTGAGGAGATATGACGGTTTTAGTGAAGACATGTCATTCGAGTGGGCAGAATAGAAAATTTCCCAAATCTCAAGATCAAGATTTTTCCTAAATCTTTTATGTTAATTCCCTAAACCTAAAATTCGTCCTAGACCCTATAAATACTTTTCTATAGTCATTGTTTAGGCTTATGCTTTATTATTCTTTGGAGAGAGTTTTGGGAGAAGATTTCTTAAACCTTTCTCATTGAATTATTATTGCTTTCTTTTTTTTATCGCATGATGAATTGCTTGGCTATGCTTGAGGAGATATGACGGTTTCTTTTTTTCTCGCCTCGAGATTTTTACACACCGGGACAGTGTCGTTCAAGTCTAGGGGAGGGAAATACTGATGTATTTTCTTTGTCTTGTTTTCTTTGTTATAATTCCAAAAAAATATTTTTATCGAGTTGTTTTATCGATTCAAAATCAGTTTTAAACTATGATGTTTTGCTCGGTTTATTGGCTTGTGTTTTTTCAGCTAAGTGACCATCCCTTGTGAGACGAACTCTGGGACAAGACTATTGAAAAATCTAAAGGCCAGTTGGTACTTCAAAGACATCCATGCTAAGTTACGAAGAACCGAACGGTTGGAGCTTATTGCACCTCTTCAACGTGATCAATGCACTAGGATTTGATTCTTCCATTCATGCTTGCCAGATTCAACAAGTAAGAGAAAACATTTACTACTCTCCCTTTTGAAAAAGTGGACTTACCTTTTAGAAAAGTATTAGCGGAGGAATTATGGAGCAAAGAAAACAAATAGTATGGAATCTGGCAAGCATGAATGTCAAGCGTGGGTTTGTCAAATTCATTGACATACTGATATATATTTTTTCTGTTTACCTTTTAGAAAAGTACTAGAAAAGAATTTACATTGGTCACTTGGTGAATCAAGGAGGAATTATGGAGCAAAGAAAACAAATAGTATGGAATGACAATGCAGAAGCAGTCCGAAGTTCCTTAAAGATTATGTCAGACGAAGGTCTTCCCGAAAGAATTTTAATCTCAAATTTTGACAAGACATAGGAAATTGAATTATCTTCACTTTGGCGATGGTTTCAACTCATTCTGATTATTGGTTGAGGAGAGTTGGATTTGCTAGATAGAATTGTTCATGTTCTAGAGTTAAGGTTTACATACTCTTTGCACGACGGGTGTCGATCGACACCACATCAGTGTCGATCGACACTGTCCGTATTTAGGTCCAGAATTGATTCTTAGTTGAAGTTCCCAAAACCTAGCGTTTGTCTTAATTGATTTAAACTCCTTAAAATTACATATTGTCTGCTTTAGTTAGTAAAAACTCAAAACCATTATTCTTGCTTTAATTTAGAATTTATATAAACTAGTTTGTTTAGTTATTCGGTCTTCGTGGATTCGATCCTTAAGTACTATAACTGATATTTGCCGTGCACTTGAAGTTAGAAATACATAGGGTAAAATTTTGTGTATTACAGTCGGGTTCATGAGCCTCTTGAACCCTCTTCAATCTCCGAGTAGTTTGTTTTCATAAGACTGCGGATAGGGTTTTTCAACATCTTCAATTTGTGCGAGACTCTGAACATGACAGAACCTGTGCATGAACTAGAGAACCAAATGTCCACTATTAAAGGAAAAAAATCAGGATTTTTCAACAACAAGTTGAAGAATCTAAAAGGCTTTTTTTGTCTCGGGACTGCCGTATTGAGTAGGATACCACAGGAAGCGTGATCAAAGAAAGCTGGCTCTCAAAAGAAAGCTAAAGAGGCTTGGGAATTGCAGGTACCAGTTATCATTTACCATGACTCTGTCCAATTTCTTGGCCACAGGATCTGGCTTGCTTTTGTTCCACCAGGTAAATGTTGAACTTCTGAAATTCAGGTCTTCTAACGAGGCCGAATTGATACAGTCACCAAATCTCCTTGTGGCTGTGTTGTAGTTCAAAGAAGTTGGAGCAGAATTGTCTTGGGGTCGAAGAGTCTGATTGAAGTCTCCCATGACTACCCAACTTTTTCCCTGAATTCTAGAATCTGAAGACAGAGAGATGATCTCCTTCCAAAGATTTCTTCTCGTCTGCTCCTCAGTAGAAGCGTATACAAAGGATACAATTATCTTATCACAACAAGTAGGAAGAAAAACCTCACACAAAATCATTTGAAGAGATTTGGAGATTGTAACAACATGTACATTAGGATAAGATGATCTTTTGATGTTTTGACTATTGTACNCATAGTCATTTTGCATTCATTTTAGTATAGTTTTGACTCATTTGTTGATAGTTTTCCTTGCATTTAGCTACTTTGTGCATTTAGACTTACATTTAGTACTTAGGCTTGTATTCTTGCATTTGCATAGCATATTTGCATGGTTTAGATACTTTTTTAGCTATTTTGGACATGGCAAGGCTTGGGCAAGGTGCAAGAAGGTTCAAGGA
>OVAP01004491.1:0-14486 GCA_900406295.1 Aurinia saxatilis | reverse complement strand
AATCGTCTTGAAATTTTGAAATACAGTTTACTATCGAGAGAACTTCCTTTTGAACTGTTGAATAATTTTTTTAAGGTCTNAAATTTTGAAATACAGTTTACTATCGAGAGAACTTCCTTTTGAACTGTTGAATAATTTTTTTAAGGTCTTAGCCAAACACCTGAATGGAATCTAACTATAGATTCTTGTTTAGAATCTGGTAATTTTTGTTTAAGTATTCCTCCATATCCTAATTCTGAAGCATCAGTTTCAACTATCATATTAGCTTCAGAGTTTGGTATGATAGACATGGTAAGGTTTTAACCTTTTGCTTAACTTGTTGATCTAATCGAGTGTGTTGACTAGTCCAAGGCTTAGGATTTTTTTGAAGTCGTTGAAATAATGGTTGTATAGTCTTCCTAAGATTAGGTAGGAAGTCAGGAGACATAGTTTAAACATCCTAAAAATCTTTGTAATTGTGATTTTTCTCTTAATTCATCTGGAAATTTATCCGCAAATTTTATTGATCTTGCAATAGGCGTTATTGTTCCTTGGTATATATTGTGTCCTAAAAATCTTATTTTTGTTTGAAATAAGTGCATTTGGCTGATATTACTAAGCCATATTTTTTAAGTTTATTTTAAAATGTATGTAGGTGACTGAAGTGTTGATCTATTGAATTTGAGTATACTAATACTTCATCTATGTAAACAATTGTAAAATTTGAGTAATTGTTGAATATATCATTCATTATGTGTTGAAATTCGGAGGGTGCATTTTTTAATCCAAAATGCATTACATTACATTCATAATGCCCAAATGGTACTCTAAATACCGTTTTGTATTTATCTTGTTCCGCAATTTGTATTTGCCAGAACCCGCTTTTCATATCAAATTTTGAATAGATTTTGGCATTGTAAAGACGTTTTAATAGATCTCTTTTATTTGGTATTGGATATCTAATCCACTGTAAAACATCATTGAGTTGTTTATAGTTGATTACAAGTCGTGGTACTCCTCGTTCTTTTTCGGCTTGATTATTTACATAAAAAGCCGAGCAACTCCAAGGAGCTACTTAGACGGCCTAATTAATTTTTTGTTTAGTAATTCTTTTATTTCTTGCTTACAATGTTTTAATAATTCCTTATTCATTTGTATTGGTCGTGCCTTTGTTGGTATATTTTTTCACTAAATTCTTTTATATATGGAAGTTCAATCATATGTTGTTTCCTTTCCAAAATATATTTGGTAAATCTGAGCATACTTGTTTTAGTAGATCATTTTCTATAGATTTTATTTTGTTTATTATATGTGGTAATTTAAGCTGTTCTTCTATTTTTTTTTTTATGTGTTATTTCATCTTGTAAGTGTTGAATATGATTTTGTTTAATTTTTATTAAATTAACCGTTTTTTGAATTGTATTTTGTTGTATAGCTAGAATTTCTTTGGTTTTCATTGGTGATAAAAATTCAAATAATAATTTTGTTCCTACAACTTTAGTTGTTACTCCTATCTCAGTTACTTTAAAAAGATAAATTTGCATAAAGAATGGGGTTCCTAGTATTACTTCTTGTGTCAAAATTTTTACTAGTATAAACTGATTTTTAAAGCAGTATCCTTGATTACAAAATTTTGCACATGGTAGTTTATATTGTACTTTTAAATCACTACCATTTGCGCCACTTAGGCGTTCATATGTTTTCTCGTAATATTTTAATGGTATTATTCCTTCTCGGATACAATTATAATCTGCTCCGGTATCCATTAATGCAATAACATATATGTGCAGAGTGATATTAGTATACCATTTTTGATAGTTGATTTTATTAATTATTTGAATATAGTCTTCATTATTTTGAAATTCTTTTTCATTATTAATTTCTAAATTTTGATTACTTGATGATGCCTATGTATTATTTTTAGATTCAATTAGAGATAATATTGCATCTATTTTTAATTGTTTTAATTCTTGTTGATTAACTGCTAATTATAATTCTTTAATTTTTGTTTTTAGTTGTTTAACTTCGTTTTGAAGTTCTCCTGTAGTTACTTGTTTAAATAAACTTTGAGTTGGATATTTTTTCAATTAAACTAAAAGGTTGTGGTGTAACTGATTTTCTTGATAGATAATATCCTTTCATCTTAGTAGGTACGCCTTTTTAGTCTCTGGGTCAACAGTTTTATCTATTATATCTAGTAAAAACTGTTTATCGTTATTTTTAGTTATTACATTTATTATTTTACAATTGCATAAGTCATCGGATAATTCTTGTGATTTTGTAGAAGAATCACTTGAATTTTCTATCTCGTTTATGGAATAATTGCTATCAGTTTCTTATGATGAACCTGACTCTGAAATTAATAGCTTAGTTAATTTCTTGAATATCTGATTGGTCTTGAAATATTTCTTTTATTTTCCTTTTCATTTTGCATTTTGTAGACCTATGTCCAGGTCTTTTACAATTCCAACATACTATTTTTTGTTTATTTGTAGGTTTAAAATTTTTTTATCATTTTTTGAATAATATTTATTAGTTGGTTTTCTATTAAAATTTCTATGTTTTTTATAATGCTTCACATTATCAGATTTTCTTTGCTTATACTTTAATCGTTTAATTCTTGAGAGTGGATTAAGATTATTGTAGCCATATTGTTCACAAAATGAACCCATGGTTACTTTAGATTTAAATTTATCGTTGCGTTTTTTATTTCTATGTTCTTGACATATTGCTAATCCTTCATTCTTAACAAATGCAAATAGTTGGTTGTATGTAATTGTGTTCCAAGGGATAGGTTGTCCTCCTGAATAATCCTTTAATTTGTTGATTACTCTTTCTGCGAAAAAGGACGGTATTCCTGAGATAAACCGTTCTTTCCAGAAAGATTGATTACAATCGTGTCTTTAGAATATATTGGTTATAAAAATATCTTTATACCATCTAAAATCTCATAATGTTGGACATCGTAGGTTGGTTAATATGATCTTTTTACTTTCTAGTTCTTCAGTTGGATTACCAATAAAATGCATGGTTAAAGTATGGATTAATACTTCAATTCCATTTTGTTGTTCTTCTTCAATAATAAAACCATCTGAATTTTCTTTTTTTTTAATCTCAATATGGTTTACTATTGAATCTTGCGTAGCTACATCTAGTGAATTATCCCACAAATATTTTAGTGCTCCGTTAAATCCGGTTATCAATAAAATGCAAGTTTGTTTATCCGTATTTCCTCTAGATTTAAATGCTATAGCGGACATTCCCATTTCTTGGAATAAATTCATTATTTCATATTCTGACCGTCCATCAATATTCCATTCATATATTCCCTCCCCGGAATATACATTAGCAGAATATCTATGGTGTTCGTCATATAACAAATCAGGTGGACTATGTCGTGGATAATAAGGTTTATTTTATTTCATTTTATTTTTAATTCGATTAATTTCTTGATGATCACTTTTTGATAATGAGGTTTCATCATCATTTTCATCTATATTATTAATTCTTTTACCTTTGTCTAATCTATCTAATCTGGTTGCAATTGACTTTAAAATTTTATTTTCAGAAAATTTGACTTGCCTAGTTATTGGTTTGAAGATTGGTGTGGTTACAGATGAAAAGGGATGTTGATTATTTTGATTATAATGATTCAATTTATTGTCTTCAATAATATTTAATTTATTATCTATATTGTCCACTTGTTTAGAAATAGTATAAAGTAATTAAATTTGATAATTATTTTGTTGATATACTGATTTGATACTTGAGTCCTTATCTTTTCTATTAGCTCCTGTTTTAAAATGGGTGGCTATAATTTGTCGATTTGATGTATTTATTTTTAAATCCTTTAAGGGTGGATGTATTGCTTTAATTTTGTTTCCATCTACTTGTTCCCAGACTTGGCTTAAGGATGAACTAGTATTAATTAATTATTTTAAAGGGATAATTGATATTATTAGCTATTGCATATGTCTCAAACCATATAAAGAATGGAATATCCATTTCTTTTAATGTCATATAATTATACCAATTTTCTCTAAATTCAATAGTTTGTTGTTTAAAGAATGTTTTGAAATACCAATCACGTTTTTCTTTATTATCTTCTGAGTAGAAGTCTTCTTTACTATATTGTTTATTAATTTTATATTCTTTAGTTATAACATTTATGGATTTAAAATCTGATGGCGTTGGAGAAGTTGGAAACGTTTCTTGTTTAGGTTCAGCCATAGGTGCTTTAAATTTAATTGAATTATCTTGTTTACTATTTTGATTTACACTTTCTGTTTCTGAATCTGCACTAGATTGACCAGTACGGAATTCAGAGAAAGAAGCTCTTGAATGATATGAACTAATTTTTGGTGGAAGTGGATCTCTAAATGATTCTAATTGTAATAATATATTCCCATCTCTTTCTTAAATTATCTTTGAAATATCTCTTTGTTCAAAGTTTCTTGGGGGTTGAGTTATTTCAATTTTTTATTAGTCTAGAATAGTTATTTCATTCCATTTTAATTGCTTAGGTGTATATAGCCGTTGGAGTATCTTTACTATGAGTAGCTAGAATTGTTGTTTCTCCCTTATCGTCTTGTAATAGACATCTAGGGTTAAAATCAGATGTTGATTGTTTGAAATATATCCGGTAGAGTAGTAAATATTCATGTCGTTCATTTTGAACTTTAATTTCTGGTAAATGAACATTTTATACTAAGGTGTTTAGTATAGTTGGATCATGAAGGCTTACTTGAAAATTGGGAGCAAAATTAAATAATCCATCCCATTGCATAGGTTAGTTTGGACCGCTCCAAGAAGTGAGTCCTCAAATTTTAGTAAAGTCTTATCTCTTAATAACATACGTATCGGCGAATCTATTCCGGTTCTTGATAGAGGTTTAATAGCAATTTGTATTAGACCAAAATGGATATAATTGAATTCTTTTTGTTTATATTTTTTTAAGGCAAGTGAGGATAATAATTTAATTTCTTCAAATTCATTTTGAAGAGATATAGTTTGTTCGTGTTCTTTTATTGAATAAGCAGTTTTAAAATCAAAGGTTCCAATTTGATATATTTGATCTGGATTAATATGAGGTAGATTGTTTTTTGTTATTTCTTGATTAACTGATGTTTTTTTTACATAATTTCTCTTGAATTAGTTGTAGTGTGAGAACTAGAACATGTATGTTTATTTTAAAAAAGTTTACTAAACGAAGAAGCCATGACTCATACTAAATTTAAACTTTAACTAGAAAGATACTGACATATTCTACGTCGGCACAACTGTGGCTTACCAACGGTTTTAATGCTTCTTTAGGATTTGGTGTTTGGAACACCTACACTAACAAGATTTCGGTAAAAGATAAGAATCAGATTAGAGGAGTTTAAACTTGCTTGAGCACAAGGTAACTCCGTTATGAAAACGTTTTCAAAAGAAAACTATGCAAGAAATATTATTGAAAAAGTGTTTTTGAAAATTGAAATCACTTTGATACCATCTTTGTGACAATTAATTTGGGCCATTAATAACAATCATAAAGCAATTGGGCCAACGAATAAGATCCCAAACATAGTGACGGAGACAAAAGACCAAAAACCGCAGACCCTTCTTCTCCGTCCAAGACAAAAGCAGGAGTCTTGTAGAACCAAGGTTCTGTTCTTGAATACCAAGTATGAAGATCACTAATCTTCCAGCGGATTTGGTCGGGGAGATTATCTGCAAGGTCCCTGTTACATCTGTCAGAGCAATTCGGTTAACTTGCAAAACTTGGAACAGAGTATCCAAAACTCAGAGCTTTGCCGAGAAACACACTAGTCAAGCAGCCAAAAGTAAGTCTAGCTGCTTATTCGTTACCTTGTTTTCTCAGATGTCTTTGATGTGTTACAATCTCCATGGAACTGATCCATCTGTGAAGCGTCAATGTAAATTTAAACGCCACAATATATCTCAATGATGCACTCGTGGTTTGGAACCCGTATTGGGGTGAAATAAGGTGGATCAAACCCTCGAACTTGTTACGGTATATCAAACTTTTATGCTATGGGATACGAGGAGAAGCAGAACAACAACTCTCGCACTCACAAAATCTTGAGGTTTACTTGTGGTTATGCCTAAGAGCCCCAGTTAACTTATGAAGTGTATAATTTTGAGTCTAATTCATGGAGGTATTTTGGTATGACTCCACCAGACTGGATGATAGAAACCGTTTTTCAGTTCGGCGTGTCGTATCACATGGGAAGTTCTGTAAAGGGAAACACGTATTGGGTTACTCAGCCAAGAACAATAATAGGAGACGTTAAGGAACGTTTCTTGATATCTTTTGATTTTACAAGAGAGAGATTTGGGAAGTGTCTACTACGTTTTCCGTTTCAGTCTTATGTTGATGATGAGGAGCTTGTAGTGTTACTTCAGCGACGGGGTGAGCAGCAGCCGGATATGCTTAGGATGGAAATCTGGATTACAAGTGAAATTACGCCCGAAAAGGTGTTGTGGAGCAAGTTGTGGTTAGGAGTTGATATGTTGAGTCCATTCAAGTATCGTAGTTTTATCTTTCCGACCGCAGGAGAGAGTTTTATCATTGACGAGGAGAAGAAAGTCTTTGTGTTTATTGGCGAAACCGACTGTGGAACTAGCTTCGAAGTTTCCATCATTGGAGAGGATGGATGCTTGGAACGGGTGGATCTTGGAAGTGATCGTTGGAGTAAACACAAAAGTAGACCTCTATGCACTCTTATGTTCCAAGTTGTGTGCATATCATCAAACAAGCTGTTTGAAGGAGGGAAAAGGAAACATTCTGATACAAAGCAACTCGATTCTTATGAGAGTCAGCTTTTTTAAATTATGCGAATGTGATATTGTTTTACTCTTTTTTGTAAGACGATTTTCAAATTTAAAAGTGACAAATTTGTTCAAATATCCTCTAAAATTCGCTCATGAGACAACCATTTCCATGAAGGGACAAAAGTTTTTATATATCCTTTAAGACTAAATTCGTTCATGACACAAAACTCATAGATTTTACGGCTTAGAGCTCAACCTGGTTTAGAGCTCAATCTTGAGAGCCACTACTGGAGATTTCATGAGGATGGGGTTCGGAGATGAGCTAAGGATCGTCACACGATTTTCTCTTGAGGGTCTCCAAAAGTTGAGGTCTTCTTCCTCGGATCCTGTGTCCGCTACTCCATACTTATAAGGGTGAGTAACACCCCCTAGCTCATCGCTGAACAACATTGAGTTCTCACTCACACCACAACCATCAGGAAGATCCTTACCAAAGCATGAGGTATTTCCCGGTGGTCCAATTAACAATACAAGGTCTCCCAGATCGGTCACCACGACCCATTCACTAGTCTCCTCATCGAGCCTACTCACTCTACATGCCAAGTGACCCAAACGTAATACACCAATGTAACGAGGGATGATTTGCTCAACCAGAAAAAGTTCATCGGTCCTAGATGGAACAAGATGATTGCATCTACCACAGTTCTGAAGTTCTGAGGGAGGCGGCATCAGGCGAGTCGCTTCCAGGGAGTAAGGATCGATAACACAAACGTCCCCGTTGAGACAGACAACATAAAACCTGCCTCTGAAAGTGACTATATCCCTGGGTGTAGCTCTTGAGGGATGCTCAATCCGCTTCCATCTCATCTCAGAACTTTTTAAGACCACCAAAGAATTAGAGTAGCTGAGAAGCACAACAAACTCTCCTCCAGTTCCCTCCTTGTTTAGCAGAAGAAAACCCACACCTCTGTAAGTTGTTGCTAATGAATTAGGATCATAACCGACCATTCCGTACTGATAGCCGAGAGGAAGGATCTTGTAGTCACGCATGTTGATCGATGTTGGATCAGTCCATGGGATCTTCACTTTCACTGACCCCTGAATAGGAGATATATGATCCACTGACTTATCTCGGACTATTCCTCCTAGAAAAAACTCAGAATGCGACGAGTCAGGAGCTCGGGATATGAAGAGGAAGACAGGGGAATTCTGGAGGGTACAGAAGCCTCTGCTTTTGTGAGGGAACTTATCAAAAGAGGGAAGGGAATACGTAGTGCGTGATAATAGCCTACAAGGATAAGGGAAGATGGATCTCCATGGGCGGCAAACAGACCGAGCGTGAATAACAGCATCAAAAGAGTCCTTGAGATTCTCGGAGATAAGGTGTAGTAGCTCTTGAGGGAGTAGAGACCAGTCTGGCACTGGCGCCGCAGACAATGAGTGCTCTTCTTTGTTTGCTGATGGAGACGGAGATAGCTGTAGTTTTGAAACCTAAAAGAAGGATAACCATTTCAAGTGTTAAGAAAATTCTCAAGGACTGACATAAGAAACAGAGAAGATTCAATCCTGAAATGTAACTAAAGACTGATTCTTTTCACCAGACTACACTGGATATGAACAGAGAACCAATCTGAAAATCATCTATCTCCACACAAACCAAAATGGAGAAAAAAGAGTAGTTCTTACACAATCAGAGATAGGAGAGCAGTGTAGTGGTATCTTCTTATCCGCTGATTGCTTCGATTTCACAACCTGAAACGTCAATTAAGCATCATGAAACATGAACAGAGAATCAAAAAAGAAGAGAGTTTTTCGATTCTGTACCCAAACCATGGATGGTGTCTTCTTTTTTGGTCCCATGTTTCCGAAATCTGTAGAGTAAAATTAAGCTTATAGGGTTCAGTACACAGTAAACAAACACGAACAGATAAAAACTAATTACACACAAATCTAAAACTGACTACGATCACATTTTCTGAATACAACAATCTCATTTACCAAAAGGGGAAGGGGGAAGAAGAGACCTGACCCAAACCCATAAAAGCCACAGAGACGATCGCAGAGCGTCTTCACTTTCGTCTACAAGACTCTAAACCCGAGCCAGGGAGGAGCTTCTGTCTCACAGTGCTTCCTAGATCCGACTATTGTCTTGTCAGGTCGGTTCGGTTCGGTCGGATAAATTGGATATATGAAAATAAGATCCACTTTAACAAAATTTTGTTTAATTCAGTTCGAATGGTTTGAAATTTAGTTCGATTAGTTTTGAATATTATTCGGTTCAGTTCGATTTGGATAGCTTAAACTTTTTTTTGTTAGATTTATGAAAATTTGATCTCGGTTTTATTGTAATGTAAATAACTAAGTAATTCGAATTTTAGTTAGGTTGTAAATTTTGATTTAAATTTAGGATTTTTCGATATAGTCATATTACAAAAAGAAATCAAGAAAATATATGTAACTAGAATCAACCTGTTACAATTCAAAAAATGAAAAAAATACATACCAAACTAACCTTAAACATGGTAAATAAACGATTGTTGTGGACAAAAACACAGATTTCACCTTCTTTAATATTTTTGTCAGCAAAAAAGTATGTGTTATATGATAAATACTATTATTTTTCTTATACTACTATCGAACGACAATTTAAGAGCGGAACGACTAGAAAAATAAATGATGTTAGAAAACCGTATGATAGGTGACTATTTTAAAATCTCTAAACGCTTTAGAAAAAAAACTCAAAACATCATAAATACCATTATACATACATGACTATAAATTGAAAATCAATTTATAAACACCATGGATAAAGACCATAAACACCAGTTAAATGTTTAGCTAGATTTAATTTTGAGATTTTGTTCTTAGTATGCACCCCAAATTTAGTTTCATGAAATAAAAGACTATTTCATTATCATATTATATGCTAGTATTTTATTATATATATGATATTACAGTATTTTATTTTATTTTTTGAATAAGATGTTAAATTTTATTCAAAAAGAAAATAAACGTCATATGGTTTGTACAGTATTTTAATTTACACTTTACTAGAATTGAAAGTTATATGAAATAAACTAATTATAACAAAAGAAATGATGAAAATCATAGATTAGATCATATATATTTGATAGTGTCCTTTTACAAAAAGAAAAAAGAAGAAAGTTGATGGTTCCATTCTATCTTTCTAAAAAGAAAAGAAATAACTACAAACAATGGCATAGTACAATAATTATTATAAAGTTTATTGTTCGTAATGGTAAAAGATTAATGATTTTATTATACCATTAGGAAAGACCACATAAAATATGTAGAGTATAATTATTTTATTAGAGCTAAAAATAATAAACAATATGAATACATGTGATGATAGTCGATGGGCCGATAAATAAATTTTGTTGTGAATATATATATGTCTATACAATCCGATGGATGATGGACTGATTACTAAAGTCAATATATAGTCTACGGACTGTTGAAAGATAATCAGAGATTCAGAGAATTGAATCCATTTCATAATCAGAGCGTAAATTTCAGAATATTTTTTATCTAAACAAGAAAGTTGGTTCTCCATTTGGCATTTTTTCAGTTTCTATTATCTTTGGCAGTAGATATGTTTTTCATGGTCACCATGAAGGGACAAAAATTTTCAAATATCCTTTACTACTAAATTCGTTCATGACACAACCATTTCCATACAAAGATTAACACTTGGATAGCATTGCCATGACAAAATTAACAGATTTTACGGCTTAGAGCTCAACTTGAGAGCCACCACTGGAGATTTCATGAGGATGGGGTTCGGAGATGAGCTAAGGATCGTCACACGATTCTCTCTTGAGGGTCTCCAAAAGTTGAGGTCTTCTTCCTCAGATCCTGTGTCTACTACTCCATACTTATAAGGGTGAGTAACACCCCCTAGGTCATCGGTGAACAACATTGAGTTCCCACTCACACCACAACCATCCGGAAGATCCTTACCAAAGCATGATGTGTTTCCTGGTGGTCCAATCAACAATACAAGGTCTCCCAGATCGGTAACCACGACCCATTCACCAGCCTCCTCATCGCGCCTACTCACTTTACATGCTAACCGGCCCAAACGTATTCTAGGTATTCTACCAGTGTTACGAGGAATGATTTTCTCAACCAGAAAAAGTTCATCGGTCCTAGATGGAACCAAATAGCTGCATCTACCACAGTTTTGAAGTTCTGAGGGAGGCGGCATCAGGTGAGTCGCTTCCGGGGAGTAAGGATCGATAACACAAACGTCCCCGTTAATAAAGACAGTATAAAACTTGCCTCTGAAAGTGACTATATCACTGGGTGTAGCTCCTGAGGGATGCTCAATCCGCTTCCACCTCATCTCAGAACACCAAAGACTTAGAGCAGCTGAGAAGCACAACAAACTCCCCTCCAGCTTCCTCTTTGTTTAGAGGAAGAAAACCCACGCCTCTGTAGCTCGTTGCCAATGAATCAGGATCATAACCGACCATTCCGTACTGACAGCCCAGAGGGAGGATCTTGTAGTCACGCATGTTGATCGATGTTGGATCAGTCCATGGGATCTTCACTTTCACAGAGCACTGAATGAGACACTGACTTTTCTTGGACTATACCTCCCACAAAAAACTCAGAATGCGACGAGACAGGAGCTCGGGATATAAAGAGGAAGACGGGGGAATTCTGGAGGGTACAGAAGCCTCTGATTTTGCGAGGGAAGGGAATACGTAGTGCGTGATAATAGCCTACAAGGATAAGGGAAGATGATCTCCAAGGGCGGCAAACAGAACAAGCATGAATAACAGCATCAAATGAGTCCTCGAGATTCTCGGAGATAAGGCTCAGTAGCTCTTCAGGGAGGAGAGACCAATCGGTCATTGGCGCCTCGGACAAAGTGTGCTCTTCTTTGTTTATTGATGGAGACGGAGACGGAGACAGCTGCAGCTTTGAAACCTATAAGAAAGATAACAATTTTCAAGTGTTAACAAAATTCTCAAGGACTGACATAAGAAACAGAGAAGATTCAATCCTGAAATGTAACTAAAGACTAATTCTTTTCACCTAACTACATTGGATATGAACAGAGAACTAATCTCAAAATTATCCATCGCCAACAAACATCGAAAACCCAAAATGAAAATGTATAAAAAGTAGTTCATACACCATCTGAGAGAGGGGAGCAGTCACGTGGTATATTCTTATCGGCTGATTGCTTCGATTTCACAACCTGAATGATCAAACTGCTATTGAATGAAGTAGGCAATCGAAAAAGATTCTATACCCAAACCATAGATGGTTTCTTCTTTTTTGGTGCCATGTTTCCAAAATCTGTATAGGGGAAAATTAAAATTTCTAGGGTTCAGTACACAGTAAACAAAAAAGAACAGAACCACACACAAATCTAAAAACTGACTACAGTCTCATTTTCTGAATACAACATTCGCTAACAGATGCTGAAAAATCAGAGAATCGAATCCCAGTTTCTTACCAAAAGTGGGGAGGAAGAATCAATCGCAGAGCGTCGTCGTCTTCTGTTTTGTCTAAACCCGAGGCAGGGAAGAGCTTCTGTCTGAAATGGAGGGTCTCAGGTGCTTTTAATTTACTTTATAATTTTTAAATCAGGTGTACCGTTACCAAAAGACTTTCATAATATTTTAGTATTATATTTGACCCAAAAAAAACGAGTATCTTAATAAAAAGTATCCAACAAAAATTCATTAACCTAATCGAATACCGATTGTGTATTCTTACCTGAATGATTGTAATATAATTTATGAATAAATGTATAAAGTTAAAAATTGATGTGCTGATAGATAAAAATGTTGTTTAGTGTTGTGCAGTTAAAGTTGTTGGTCAATATGTCATGAGTTGGGGATGCATGTGTCTATTATATACATTAAGCATGTATAACTATATATATATATATATATATATATATCATAGAAGATGGAGGACGCAATGGAGACTTGGCTTCTTGCTCGAATGTCTTAACATTTGTACTTTATAGTATTTAAAGCTTTTGAAGTTTAGTTTAGGGAATTTTAGGTAATAGGGTAGTTTTGAGTTTGTAATTAGTTTTTAGGTAGTTTTAAGTATGTGATTAGTTTTTAGGTAGTGTCTATTGTTTTTTTAATGTGAATTTTCTATTATGTCCTATTTATTTAAAGGGGTTAAAAACCTAAACCATTAGTTTAGTGGACATAATATATTTTCTGGTTTATCATATATTTATGATTTTATAAATAGTTAGGCGGAATTTTTTTTCCCCAAAAATAGAATCACGGTAAAAGTGCTTGTTCTTTGTTCATATTAATTCAAAAAAAAATGTGGTATTGGATGGTGGATGGTGGATGATCAAACTGGATGGTGGATGAGCTTCGAGGTGGATGGTGGATGAGCTTCGAGGTGGATGGTGGATGGTGGATAATCAAACTGGATGGTGGATGAGCTTTGAGGTGGATGGTGGATGATGAATGATGAAAAATTGCCAAAATAGATGGTGGATGAACAGACTGGATGGTGGATGATGGAAAATTGCCAAAATGGATATGGTGGATGGTGGATGAGTATCAAGGTGGATGGTGAATGAGCATCAAGATGGATGGTAGATGATGGAAGATTACCAAAATGGATGGTGGATGGTCGATGACAATGAAACTAATGGTGGATGGTAAATGATGATCAAAATTAGAGATATGAAACAAGAAGAACCCTGGATAGTAGATTTGAGGGAAAAAATAGAAGTACACTTTCTATCGTGTGTATTGTCAGAATTTATTTTTACTCATTGGTTTGATTTACTTAATTTTGGTTTGTTTGATATTTAACCAAAAATTATTATTGTCAATTCAAGAGTAAGAATGTCATTTATTAGACTGAAACTACCTATTTAGCAAATATCTCAAAAACTACCCTTTTAACAAATTATAAACTTAAAAACTACCCTATTTACCAATTTTTTCTTTAGTTTATTACACTTTGTGTAAAAACAAAACGGTTATTTAAAATAAAAATTTAACATTTTTATTATAAAAAAAAAATGGCAACCATTCTCATAACTATTTTGTAACAAAATAGTAAATAAATGAAAAAGAATTTTAATGTTGTGAAAATAACCAATCATAGTACTCAGTCCTTCGTATTTAATTTGACAATAACTCTTTTTGTGTAAACAATATGCATTGTGTTGGGATTGAATCCAGGTGGTAATACAATAATACACTAACACAAATAGTTATACTACAAATCTTGGTCGAAAATAATATTTTTCATTTCAAGTTAGTTCATTTTTTTTTTTTGCATATATATGGTATTTGCTTGACAAATTAATAGTTCTTAAACAATTTTTTTTTTTTTTAAATTGACTATTGAATTGATTCCGAGTAAACTCCATAAATAAAAACTGTAGATCAACTACATGGGAAAGTTGACAAAAATAACATTTAGCCGGTTTTCTTTGGAGTAACTTCAAATAGTAAGACAAAATTTGAAAGCTAAAAAAAATTGGCTAAAGTAACCAAAAAATCCCTATACAGTAAATAACCAACAAAAAAAAAGGAAGGTGATATTTTTTGTATGATATATAACTAGGGGATTGTCTGCGCAATGCGCGGGGTATAATAATTTCTCTGAAAAATTTTAAATAATAAAGTTCGATATTATTAATTAACAAAAAGTGAATAATATTTTGTAGTTTTCGGTGCTGAAATGTAATAATAAAACTAAAA
>OVAP01004490.1:0-14489 GCA_900406295.1 Aurinia saxatilis | reverse complement strand
GTTGTGGTTAGCGAAGGTTTTGAACGCTAGACACAATTTAGTTCGTTCATTCATCTCATCGNCGAGAGTTGTGGTTAGCGAAGGTTTTGAACGCTAGACACAATTTAGTTCGTTCATTCATCTCATCGTGTTTGTTGGAATGCTTGAATAACCAAGACTTGTCTTGTGTTGATCATTAAAGCTATCTCTTTTTTAGGAATCAATAAAGTATAGATCAATAGCTTCCACACACTAAAGGTGTTTGATGATTTCCTTGACTAAACAAGATTGCTTTGAATGTTTTATTTCCTTAAACATGTTAGTCATAGTTTATTTATGCTAGTCTCTTATGAGGAATCAATAGAGTATAGATCAATAGCTTTCACACACTCAAGGTGTTTGATGATTTCCTTGACTAAACAAGATTGCTTTGAATGCTTTATTTCCTTAAACATGTTAGTCATAGTTTATTTATGCTAGTCTCTTATGAGGAATCATTTGAGACTAGTTGCTTGTCATTCTATTCATGGTACCAAGGGATTGAGTCATGGTAGGATACTTGTTTGAAATTGACTCGTATTTTGCTTTGTACACCTTACACCAAGGAATTGGGTAAGGTACTTAGTGGTAGACTGGACTCGTTCTTTCACGCTTGATTATCATTGAATTTGGTATATTGGGAAATAGTCAAGTTTAATGATAGTTAAGATAATGACAACAAGGGATTGGGTCAGGCTACACATAGTAGTCATTTGCCTAGGATGGTGCTCCATTTGTAAATGACTACCCTATCACAAGGTTTTATCTATTCTTGCATGATTGTTATTACCATTACCCGTCGGCCAATATCATTCTCTTATCAAGTTTCGTTTAAGTTTAGCTTCATTTTACTTGTTAGGCTTTTTATTGTTTGTTTAATTTTTTGTTTGATACTTGATTGAACTCATTTTAATCGCTTTAATATAGTTGAATTTTAATGTACTCAAAGTGTTAATCCCTTCCTCCGAGTGGATTGATACCCTCTAGTATACTACAATCTCTTCGGAGACTTGTATCCTAGCTATAGGTCTTTGATATCTAAACCGTAAGAAAGTATACATCAAGGACCTATTTTGGGTGAAAACTAAATCCCCATCAAGTGTTTTGGTGCCGTTCTCGGGGAGCAACAGTTGGCTACTAGCATAACAATCTAGCTCGAGACAGCATTTCACTTTCAGTTTTTCATTTCACTTTTTCATTCTTCATTTGCAATCATTTTGCATTTCACATTTTAATTTGGTTTTCACTTTCTCTCTCCTTTTTCCAAGTGTACGCAAGGAAGCAGTCAAGGCGGCGACGATCTGTTTCCACTTGAAACTGAAATCCAGAGAATAGAAAAAACCAACCGAAAGCTTCCTCGTTTGAGACTAATGGCGGAGCATCAAGAACAACAATTTGATGATGATGATGGTTAACCCCGTCTCATTGAAAGAGGAGCTAGAGGAGGAGTAAGAGACCAAAGGAGGCAGGAAGAGGAACGTCCACAAGGAAATGGAGGAGGTAGAGCTGCTGACTCTAAAACGGGTCTAAGAAATTTTGTTGAGTATCATTCGATCGATCAGCATTTGTTCGATCGAACCGTGATCAAGCCAGCACAGCCTCCTCGAAATGATTATGAGATAAAACCTCATATCATAGCTTTGGTGAAACAGATGCAGTTCCATGGCAATGCCCACGAGCATCCAATGGATCACATCGATTTCTCTAAATAAATTGGTACCACCACATAGCAAAATGGAGTTCGATCACTGACTACTGATGGCTAAGCCCACTTATGGCTAAAAACTCTACCAACAGGTTCAATCACTACGTGGGAAGGTTGTAAGTCAGTTTTTCTTAACCATTTTTATACTAAGTCCCGCTCAAATCAGTTAAGGAACAAGATACGAGGCTTTAAACAAGCCCCTGTTGAAAGTTTCCTCGATGCTTGGGAAAGGTTTAAAGGATACATGAGGGACTGCTCTCACCTTGGTTTTGATGAAGCTAACCTTTGTGTACTTTTTACAGAGGTATAGAGCCAAAATATCATTTGTCTCTTGATACAGCTAGCAAAGGTGAATTCACCACTAAGACCATTAATGAAGGATAAGCTCTCATCGAAAATATAGCTGCAAGTGATAGCAACGACTCAACTGAATTTCATAGGTCCATACCCACGAATGAGATGGAGTCCAAACAGATCAGCGAGCTTCGAGGAATGATGAGCCAAATCCTGAAGAACCAACAAAGAGTTGTGAACTCTTGTGAAGCTGTAATCAACAACAGTGTTGGCCCAACAATGGGTAATGAACAAGAAGGTTATGAAGAAGAAATAAATTACATTGGAACTCAAGGTAATTCTCAGAATCAAAATTTCAATAATTTCAAAAACAATAACCTCTCCTACAGTAACCCCAATGTGGAGAATCCTTAAGATCAACACTTCTCTTCTCAGAGAAGCCTCAATTTAATTCTTACACCCGCAAGGACGCTTTAATTCTATAAATTTCTAGCAAAGTAGCAATGGTAGAAGTACTAATCCCAGCGGAAATAATTTTCAGCAGACACCTTCTTTTAGTAATTTTCAGGCAAGAGCACCGGAGCCAACCCCACCTCAAGACTCAAAAATCAAGAGGATGCTCCAGCAAATCATGGCCAGCCAGGAGAGTCAAGGGAAAGCCATTGAAGAGAGGATAAATGGTGTGTATCAAGACCTCAATGGAAAGTTTCAGGCTGTCTCACTTCAAGTGAAAAAAGTGGAGGTTCAAATTGCTCAAACAGCAGAGGCAATGAAGTGCCAGAGTGGTGTGCTTCCGAGAAAACCAGAGGAGAATCCTAAAGCTTTTTCCAATGCTATCGAAGAAGTACTTATGCCATATCCATGCATGATGATAAAAGAATAATCTTTGGACTCCGACAACAACATCGAGACTGACGACATTGTTTCAGGAGGAAACAAAATCAACTATCCTAGGACCTAACCAAAGACATTGCCTATCGAGGAGGACCCTCGAAAATTCATTTTCCCTTGCAAAATCTCAGGTTTCAAGTTCCTAAACTCACTTTGTGATAGCAGCTCTAATGTGAACGTTATGTTTTCGAGTGTTGTAAGCAAAATAAGCCTCTCGAATCTGGTCCACTCCAACTCATCACTAGTGTTCGGAGACTCACATTCAAAAATCCTCAAGGGGATAGCGTACAATGTCAAGCAGCAGATTGGCTCAACGACAGTACCAGTGGACTTTCATATAATTGATATGAGGGAAGCAGACTCGCTAATTTTTGGAAGAGGATTTCTCTCCACTGTTAGAGCGGTCAATGATTTACCAAATAGTAGGATGAGCTTTGGAAGAATCAATCCTAAGGTCTACTATCCATCATTACCAAGTTCTTGCATCAAGAGAATGACTTATATCGGATGGAGAAGGATTCATGACCTCGAAAATGACCCGCCAAAACCAAGCAAAAGGAAAGAAAAATCTCTCGAACCAAGAAAGAAGCTTGTCACACAGCAGAAGAAGGAAAAAGGACGCACCAAGCCATACTCCACAATTGAAATAGTGGTTCCAAATGATGCTCATGAAGTTGGAGAGCTAAGGTTCCAAGAGCTAACGGCCCTCACTGATGGAGATTTAGTTTTCGCCCAAAATATTTTCTGCAAGCGCACATGTCTCACAGTAGTACTTAGAAAGCGTATCCACAGAGAGCAAGGTGTACACAATAGCACGTCCAAGTTCACTCGAGCTAAGCAACAAAATGAGATTGTTTTGGTTTTGGTCGATCGACAGTGTGAAATGGTCGATCGATCGGGACACCTTTCGGTCGACAGCATATTATGCGGTCGATCGACTAATGCCTGAAAATGCTAAAAACAATTTAAACGTGAGAAAATTCAATGATAAAAGGTGTTAGGAAATCAGGCAATGCATCACAGGATCACGGTTTGAATTATTCAGGGTAGTAATCTATGTAAGTCCTAGTTTAGGCTATATAGTTGAAATCACTATTAACTGACTATCCTTATGGTCGGGTTTAACCAGTCTAGTTCAATTGGTATCCGAGTTAACTCTAAAATATATCTTTTCAGAAAGAGAACTTATGGGCTGATCAACCAATTAATCTAGGCATTAAGTTCAGAAAATCAAATTCTACTAAACTATATATAGTAAAGCTTTCACTATCAAGTTTTGGATCTCTGACTCTGAGTGGTGTATTAGTAGCAGATTTATCCTACGATTATAATAAGATCTGATATGAAAGTAAGCCTATAAACTAATCATTACACAGTCCTATTGCCTATCTACCAAACCATGATTCCTCCTAGCAAAACATTATTCCTAACTAAGAAACTACTCAGACATAACAAGAGTAAACATTATGACAATGAAAATTGCTTGTATTAAAAAAGGGTTCAAAATAGCTTCTCTGGATTGCAGAGATTACAAATTTCGTCCTTGAAGCAATGATCAAAGCAATATTGAAAAGAAATTGATAAACTATTTAGCATGGATGTCTGGAAGCTTTTTAGTGTTTTCTGATTATTCTCTCTGGCTTCAGTCGTCTGTATTTATAGGCGAGAGAGTCAGGTAAAGGGTTGAGATGAATCATGAGGAAGATTTGGATAGGAATCCAAATATTTGGGATTATCCTCTCTGAATCGATCGGTCGCCATAATCTCGGTCGATTGGTCGATATATGAAACGCGTTTTCTGAAGATTCAGTATCTTCCATGATTATCTCTAGCGTATACTGATAACCCCCCAAATGTAATGGTCCTTATCTGAATTTGTTCTCGAAGCTTCCTTGAGATAATGGGCTTTGATCGACTGGTGGGCCTCCGGACCGATCGATTGGGCCTTCATTTCATGCGAGCTTCTGGATACACCTTCACTGATTTGGGCTTAACTTCTTACTCATGAGGGCTAATGACTTGATTCCTAGCCCATGTGACAGCTAACTCATGTGGCTTGATTGTCCTAACTCCTTTCATTCTAAAATAAACATCTCCTTCATCTCGGCCTGGACTTCTGATGCTGATTTGTTGGACTTGGTAGAAAATTCCCATTTGCGACCTAAAATGCATTGTTTCACAAAAAACTTTGCAAATGAAACCTAGTGGTTTATGTTTCAAATCAAATAGTTTCTTTGTTAAAAACACCAAAAAATCATATCAAAAAACGGTAAAATATCATCCCTATCAAATCACCCAGACTTAACTTTGTTCTTCCTCAAAAAAATAACATGCTAAGAAGGAAACTAAGTTTGNGCTAAGAAGGAAAATAAGTTTGAAAAGTTAGGAACTTGCTTACTTGTATCACAACTTAGAGGCGCAACTTCGTGATGGTCATCTCGACAATCCTGCCAAAAGTTTTCATCTCATACTCCCGCCACAACTCTCCTAACTGGTCCAACATGAATTTCAACTTGCAAATACCCTTAATGTACCAAAATTTGACTCTCTACATTCATTTATATTGCGTGAGCTTTCTTACTGGAAAATATCAGCTAGGTAAAACAAGTTAGGTGTGTAGTGAAAAGGGGCTAATATTTAGAGGTGAGGCTAGTGTGTTTAGAGTTTACCGTACTCAAGAGAAATGTGATATGTTTGAAAAAAAAAACAAGAGAGATCGGACCGTTTCATGGCACAGTTCCCCAATCACTCTCTACTTAGCTCGGCTCGTTCCTCCCCCAGACTTAATTTTTTTTAAGGGAATCTAAAGTCTTTTTGAACATCCTCAGACTCCTTTAAACGTTTTCCACCTTTCTTCATTTTTTATCCCTAATTTTCCTGGCCATTTTGCTATGGATCATAAAGCTTTTCATTTTTATTTTTTTTTAATAAAGGTTTCACAATATATAGCAAGGTACGAATTTTACCTTGATTTTGATGAAGTATTACCAGGGAAATCAGCTTTGAAACATTCTCTTTGAATCTTCATGCATGTATTAAGATCGTGCATGCCCTTTCGTTAGTCTTCATGAGTGATTGGAAAATTGCGTTGGTCTCATCTCTCCGGCTGTTTTACACATAATGCATATAAGACAAGAAAGAAAAAGAGATTGCATGGGGTTTGAAAAGAGGTTAGGTTATGGGTGTGGTAACAACTTAAAATAAGTTGACCATTCAGGATCAGCAAGAGAGTGGTAAAGTGAGTAAGAAGTCCTGAATAGATTTGTTTTTCCTAGTCTAATACCTCCAGCAAGAAAGATTTATAATCCGGTTTTGGTTCAAATAAAATAGATTCGGAAATTAGAGTTATTAAAGTACGTGAAAACCTAGATGTGCTGGGGAAGCTTGAGTATGGGGTTTCTAAAACAAGTGCCTCGGGGCAGTCTTGTAAAGATAGTCACTAGGCCGCAGTCCAGTTGTGAGTAAGGTCCTTATTCCAGACCTGGATTGACTCAATAAAACGCTTTTGACTCAATAAAAACTTTTAAAATGGGTGTAAAAGTGCCTCAAAAGAAACAAACGAGTTAGATAACGAAGAATAACCCCCCCCAGACTTGAATAACATCGTCCTCGATGTTGACAAACTGTGAGAGGAAAATGGGAATTGAAATGGATTAAAATAGAAATGGAAGATGGTTACCTCGTTGTCTTCAAGTGTATCGAATGACCTTCTTTGTCTTATTAGAATTGAAAGGACTTTACAGGTAATATGAGAGGATTTGTACATGACGACATCAGTATATCATTATTTGTCGTGTTGAATTGAGGAAGTGTTCATCACTCTGAGTCTTCATCGATCGATACAATCATCAGTCTATCGAATCACAGTGTGACTCTCCTGATTTTTTACTCTCTTTTGATTAGTGTTGAAGTACACACCATTTCCCTCGATCACCAGTTGATTTGAATCAGTGGCCTCTGGCTTTCCATCGAGATAGTGAAACGAAGCTTGTGAACTGCAAGTGATCGATCGCTTGTTGCTGAGGCGACCGATTGATTCTGCATCCTCTTGGTTGAATCTTTGAATCCTATTTCTTGAGACACAAACAAAGACATTAAAAATAAAATCTAATCTAAGACGTACCAGTGGGTTGCCTCCCACTCAGCGCTTTTGTTTAAAGTCGGTTAGCTCAACTTCTTGACACCATGTTAATCAAAAGAATCGAAAGGTTGAGCCAATACGCCTCTAATTATTCTCCTCTTTGTGCAAAAAGACGAGCATGCAGACAAATACACAGCTGCCCATAGAAAATGGAAAAAAGTTTATGCAAAGAGACTTAAAGCAAACATGGTATGCATCTTGAAATTATCTTTGACATTTAAATTCTCATTAGATTCAAAAGTATTTGTAAGAAATATAAAATCAATACCACTTTTAAATGAATTTTTAGGAAAAGAATTAACTTCATAACCTATAAGGTGGGGATCTCCATCAAAATTTTTGATGGGTTCATGTTCATCATGTAGGACATGTTGTTTAACCTCAACTTCTGTCTTTGATTTTTTATGTCTTGCTTTGTGAAACACCTTATGGCTTTCATCTTCAGACCCACATGGCTCGTGATCAGTTTCAATACCTAGGCCAAAATAACTAGAAGAGGATTCTTTGTTAGAATAAAAACAAGTTGTTTCGTAAGAGAATACATGTCTTTTGTCGTTTATTTCTAATGAATCTTCATTTCCAGTGACTCAGATATGAGCATGCTCCCTGTTTCTGGTGAAATCTGGATCTCCATCGTAGATATCAATAGGTGCATCATCATATATTCCTCTGTTGAAAGCATCTCGAAGTTTATTGAGAGTGTCATGAAGCTCTTCTTTAGGCTCCGATTTTGATTCTTCGAGCTCGGGATCATTGCTGTTTTTACAACAAGAGAAACTCCTAATATTAGGTTCAATATCACAAATGAAAGGGAGATACCTCTCGTCTATGGGTTCCAGATTAGAAGAAATTTGGATATCTTTAAATTGTTCTTCGTTGTTCCCATTCGATCGGTTGACATCTCCGATAGATCGGCGAGACATTTTCTTCATTCATTTGAGTTTTTGATGTGTTGAGAGTAAAACAACCTTCCAAGCCTATATAACAGAACTCACAACATAAATTTTCATTCGTAGATGATTCCAAATGAAGCTTATCTTGAATGTTTTCTTCGACTATGTTATCATGATGAATCTCGTGGATGTCTTCCACGACTTTTTCATGGTCCAATCTTTCCCTTCTTGCTTTGCTTCAAGGGTGGAATCAGAAGAAGGTTGCTTCTTGGATTGAACATCAAAGATACTGCTGAATTCAAGATCAACCTTTTTAAGCCTAGATCTTCTCCAGAATTTTTAAGCCCTCCTCCACCTCTTGGTTCCATAGATACATAATCACAGCCCCAAGGGTTGGTGAATATCCATCTTTGTAGAGGTTTTGAAGATCAACAACGGAAACTAATTCATCCACCATTTTTTTCTTTTTCTTTTTCACTGGAATAAACTGAAACAAAAGACAATTAAAAAGTAAAAATTATTAAAATAAAAGGGAATAGAAATTAATAAAAGAAATAAGCTTAGGCTGGAGCTAGCTTGTTATGCTCGTGGTACAGTTGTTGCTCCCCGACAACGGCGCCAGAAAACTTGATTGGGATTTAGTTTTCGCTCAAAACATTTCCTGCAAGTGCACAGGTCTCGCAGTAGTACTTATGGATCGTATCCACAGAGAGAAAGGTGTACACAGTAGCATGTCCAAGTTCATTCGAGCTAAGCAACAAAATGAGATGGTTTTGGTTTTGGTCAATCGACAGTGTGAACTGGTCGATCGACCGGGACAACTTTTGGTCAATAGCAGATTATGCGGTTGATTGATCAATGCCTGAAAATGCTAAAAACAATTTAAAAGTGAGAAAATTCAGTGATAAAAGGCGTTAGGAAATCAGGCAATGCATTAGAGGATCACGTTTTGAATTATTCAGGGTAGTAATCTATGTAAATCCTAGTTTAGGCTATATAGTTGAAATCACTATTAACTGGCTATACTTATGGTCAGGCTTAGCCAGTCTAGTTCAATTGGTATCCGAGTTAACTCTAACATATATCTTTTTAGAAAGAGAACTATGGGCTGATCAACCAATTAATCTAGGTATTAAGTTAAAAAAATCAAATTATACCAAACTATAAATAATAAAGTTTTCACTATCAAGTTCTGGAACTCTTACTCTGAGTGGTATATTAGTAGCAGATTTATCATATGTTTATATTAAGATATGATATGAAAGTAAGCTTATAAACTAATCATTACACATTCCAATTGCCTATCTACCAAACCATGATTCCTCCTAGCAAAACCTTATTCATAACTAAGAAACTACTAAGACATAACAAGAGTAAACATTATGACAATGAAAATTGCTTGTATTAAAAAAGGGTTCAGAATAGCTTCTCTGGACTGCAGAGATTACAAACTTCGTCCTTGAAGCAATGATCAAAGCAACAATGAAAAGAAACTCATAAGAAACTGATAAACTATTTAAACTGGATGCCTGGAAGCTTTTTAGTGTTTTCTGATGATTCTCTCTGGCTTTGGTCGTCTGTATTTATAGGGGAGAGAGTCGGGTAGAGGGTCGAGACGAATCAGGAGGAAGATTTGGATAGGCTTCCAAATATTTGTGATTATCCTCTCTGAATCGATCGATCGACATAATCTCGATCGACATAATCTCGGTCTATCGCTCGATATCTGAAACGCCTTTTCTGAAGATTCAATATCTTCAGTGATTATCTCTAGCGTATACTGATAACTCCCCAAATGCAACGGTCCTTATCTGAATTTGTTCTCGAAACTTCCTTGAGATAATGGGCTTTGATCGATCGGTGGGCCTCCGGACCGATCGATTGGGCCTTCATTTCATGCGAGCTTCTGGATACACCTTCACTGATTTAAGCTTAACTTCTTACTCCTGAGGGCTAATGACTTGATTCCAAGCCCATGTAATAGCTAACTCACGTGGCTTGATTGTCCTAATTCCTCACTTCATTCCAAAATAAACATCTGCTTAATCTAGGCGTGGACTTCTGATGTTGATTTGTTAGACTTGG
Source organism: Aurinia saxatilis (assembly GCA_900406295.1). Lineage (NCBI taxonomy): Eukaryota > Viridiplantae > Streptophyta > Magnoliopsida > Brassicales > Brassicaceae > Aurinia > Aurinia saxatilis. The sequence continues at coordinate 4,462 of OVAP01004490.1, read as the reverse complement.
TAGAAAATGCCCATTTGTGTCATAAAATGCATTGTTCTCACAAAAACTCTTTGCAAGCAGAAAAATGTGAAATCCAGTAGTTTATGTTTCAAATCAAATAGTTTCTTTGTTCAAAACACCAAAAAATCATATCGAAAAATGCTAAAATATCATTCCTATCACGCACTGAGAAATACATGTGGGAAGATTGTTTCCCCACTAGGAGTCCCAATGTTGAGGGTGCAAAGCACAAAGAACATGATCCTCAGGCAAATGATAACAAGGTGATAGTGATGGTATTTTACCGCTTTTCTATATGATTTTTTGTGTTTTTAATAAAGAAACTATTTGATTTGAAACATAAACTATTGGATTTCACATTTTTCTGTTTACAAAGTGTTTTTGTGAAAACAATGCTTTTTAGGTCACAAATGGGCATTTTCTACCAAGTCCAACAAGTCAACATCAGAAGTCCATGTCCGGATGAAGAAGATGTTTACTTTGGAATGAAGTGAGGAGTTAAGACAATCAAGCAACCTGAGTTAGCTTTCACATGGGCTTGGAATCAAGTCATTGGCCCTCAGGAGTAAGAAGTTAAGCCCAAATTACTGAAGAAGTATCCAGAAGCCCACAAGAAATGAAAGCCCAATTGACTGAACCAGAGGCCACCGATCGATCGAGGCCTATTATGTCAGAGAAGGTTCTAGAACAAATTCAGATATACACTGTTGCATTCGGAGATATATTTGATTACGGTGGAGATAAACTTAGAATATACTGAATCTTCAGAAACGCGTTTAAGCATATCAATCGATCGGTGTAGATAGCTACGACCGATCGATTAGAAGGAGATAAACACAAATATTTGGATTCTCATCCAAATATTAATCCTGATTTATCTTGGCCAATATCTCGACCCTCTCCACTATAAATACATAAAACTGAAGTCCGAGAGAAACATCAGAAAACTCTCTAAAGCTTCCAGGCATCTAGGCTAATAGTTTATCAGTTTCTTTCAGTTTCTTTATTTTTATTGCTTTGATCATTGCTTCAAGGACGAAATTTGTAATCTCTGCATTTCAGAGGAGCTATTCTGAACCTTCTTTTAATACAAGCAATTTTCATTGTCATTATGTATACATTTACCATGTCTGAGTAGTCTTTTAGTTAGGAATAGGTATTTGCTATGAGGAGTCATTGTTTGTTAGATAGGCAATAGGATTATGTAATGAGTAGTTTATAGGCTTACTTTCATATCAGAGCTTAATATAAATCGTAAAGGATGAATCTGCTACTAATACACCACTTAGAGTAAGAGATCTAGAACTTGATAATGAAAGTTTTACTATTTATAGGTTAGTAGGATTCGATTTTTTGAACTTAATGCCTAGATTGATTACTATTTTTTTATTTTTGAACTTAAAGCCTATCATAGGTTCTCTTTCTGAAAAGATATATGTTAGAGTTAACTCGGATACCAATTGAACTAGACTGGCTAAGCTTGACCATAAGGATAGTCAATTATTAGTGATTTCAACTATATAGCCTAGACTATGATTTACATAGTTACTACCCTGAATAATTCAAACCGTGATCCTCTGATGCATTGCCTGACTTCCTAACCCTTTTTATCAGTGAACTTTCTCACGTTTTATTTTGTTTTAGCATTTTCAGACATTGACCGATCGACCGCATAATCTGCCACCGACCGAAAGGTGTCTCAACCAACCGATCTGTTCATACGACCGATCGATCGTAAACCAAAACCACTTCATTTTTCTGCTTAGCTCGAGGGAACTTGGACGTGCTACGGTGTACACTCTGCTCTCTGTGGATACGATCCCTAACTACTACTGCGAGACCTGTGCGCTTGCAAGAAATATTTTGGGCGAAAATTAATCCCCATCACAAGGATAAGGAGGAACCACAACCTTCCGACCACCCACCGGAGAACTAAAAACCTCCATCCATGTCGAGCTAACCGACTTTAAACAAAAGCGCTGGGTCGGAGGGAACCCACTGGTACGCCTTAGATTAGCTTTTCTTTTAATGTTTTTATTCGTGTCTCAGGAAAATAGGATTCAAAGATTCAACCAAGAGGATGCAGAATCGATCGATAACCTCCGCAGCATTCAATCGATCGCATGTTGTTCATAGCTTCATATCACTGTTTCACTGGAAAGCCAGAGGCCACTTGATTCGAATCAACTGGTGATCCAGGAGAATGGTGTGCGCTTCAACGCTAATCGAGAGAGATTCAAAAATCAGGAGAATCATACTGTGATTCGATCGATGGACGACTATATCGATCGATAAAGACTTAGAATGATGAACACTTCCTCAATTCAATGTGACAGATGATTATATACTGATGTCGTCAGGTACAAATCTTCACATATTCCCTATAAAGTCCTTCCATTTCCAATAATATAAAAAAGGTCATTCGATCCATTCTAAGACGACGAGGTAAACTCCATCTTTCATTTATATTTCAATCATTTTAATTCTTATTTTGCTCTCACAACTTGTCAACATCGAGGATGATTTTATTCAAGTCTGGGGGGGGGAATTCCTCGTTATCTAACTCATTTTTTTCTTCTGACGTACTTTTTGCACCTATTTTTAAAAAAAAATTATCGAGTAAAAAGTGTTTTATTGACTCAACCCAGGTCTGTAATAAGGACCTTACTCACAGCTGGATTTTGTGGCCTAGTGACCATTTTTGCAAGACTGCCCTGAGGCATTTGTTTCAGAAATTCCATACTCAAGCTTCCCCAGCATATCTCAGTATGCACTTACTTTAATGAATCTGATTTTTTACTCTCTTACTTGAACCTGAACCAGACTATAAATTTTTCTTGGTGGAGATGTTAGACTAGGAAAACGAAACACATTCAGGACTTCTTATCCCTTTACCACTCTCTTGCTGATCATGAATAGCCAACTCACTTTTAGTTGGTACCATACCCATAAACCTAACGTCTTTTTGAACCCCATGCAGTCTCTTTTTCTTTCATGTCTTATATGCAGTATGTGTCAAACGGCCGGAAAAAAAAACCAACGCAGTTTTCCAATCACTCGTGAAGATTGACGAAAAACATGCTACGATTTTAATATATGCATGGAGAGTCAATGAAAAGGTTTCAAGCTGATTTTCCTGGTAAAACCTAATCAAAATTAAGATAAAATTTGGTCGGTGCTTTATATGGTGAAAGCTTTTGGATAAAAAAAAAACTAAAAAACGAAAATTGAGAATTCAAGATTTATGATCCATACTTGTTTAGCAAAAAGTCCAGGGAAATTAGGGATCAAAGATGGAGAAAGGTGGAAAACATTCAAAGGAGTTCGAAGATGTTCAAAGAAGACTTTAGATTTCCTTAAAAGTATCTAATTCTGGGGGAGGAACGAGCCGAGCTAAGAGGAGAGTGATTGGGGAACCGTGCCATCAAACGGTCTGATCTCTCTTGCTTTTTTGCAAACATAACGCATTTCTCTTGAGTACGGTAACTCTTAAACACATGAGCCCCAGCTCCTCATATTCTCCGGTAAAAAAGCGCACACAATAACTAAATGAATGTGGAGAGTCAGATTTTGGTGAAATAAGGGTGTTTGTAGGTTGAGATTTTGTTGGACCAGTTGGGAGAGTTGTGATGGGAGTATGAGATGAGAGCTTTTGGACAGGACTATCAAGATGACCATCACGAAGTTGCAGCCTCTAAGTTGTGGTAACAAGTAAGCGATTTCCTAACTTTTCAAACTAATTTTCCTTTTTTGGCATATTGCTTGTTCGAGGACGAACAAAGCTAAGTCTGGGGGTTTTGATAGGGCTGATATTTTACCGCTTTTCGGTACGAATTTTTTGTGCTTTTCATGAAGAAACCAATTTATTTGGAACATAAACTACTGGATTTCATATTTCTTAGTTTGCAAAGTCTTTTGTGGAAATATTGCATTTTAGGCCATAAATAGGCGTTTTCTATCAAGTTCAACAAATCAACATCAGAAGTCTAGGCCCATATGAAGAAGATGTTTGTTTTGGATTGAAGTGAGGAATTAAGACAAGCAAGCTAAGTGAGTTAGTGATATGCTCAAATTTACCCTAAGAGCCTAACTGCAAGAGTACAGTTAATTAGCTGCAGTATTTAGGGATCGAATCCACAGAGACTTTAAGTTGCCTATAGATTTAAGTATTAGAACTTTTAAGGAGATTAAATGAATGTGACTAATCTAAAACTATTAATTAAAATTCAGAAAGTGGGTTTTTAAATTCAATAAAACTAAAGCTAGGCTATGGGTANAAACTATTAATTAAAATTCAGAAAGTGGGTTTTTAAATTCAATAAAACTAAAGCTAGGCTATGGGTAATTCTTTTGGGAAATCTGAATTTATATGTAAGATATTAATTAGAGGATAATTAAGAACTGTCCTAGGACATGAATCACTAATGTAAAATCAGCCAACTGTCGTTGCGAATATTATCTA
>OVAP01004489.1:0-14491 GCA_900406295.1 Aurinia saxatilis | reverse complement strand
TAGAAAGTAGTTGTTAAGGTCTTAATTAGTGCAAAACAACAAACTTATTAATAAGGTTTTTAACGAGGTAACTATCCAAACACATACGATTCACTGGATTATCAAAAAATCGTGTGAATCCAACAACACTCTCAGCAGGCTAAAATTGTCCGATATTCCATCATGGGCATACATCCGAGCCAAGGAAGCCCATGATAAGCCCTACGACCTAGGACATTTTAGCCGAGTGTATTTATATCTTGCTAGTCACAACTTATATTGTATCTTTTGACATCTTAAGACCTCTCGACCTAGAGAGCTCTAGCAATCAAATTCGTGTTCATCTATACTTGTCTTTTTTGCCATTCCGTTTTCTGTCTTTATATTCTGTCTGATTCTTTATGATTTCTCCGCTGTCATCTTTACAAGTGATTCGTACAAAAAGATAGTTGACGATCCCTTAAAAGTATCGTATTTACAAGTTTGTGGTTGTGTGAATTTCGGTACACACAATTTGGTGCCGACTGTGGGGACTCATTGACTGTTCCACAAGAAGAATCTCTTGTAACCCACGACGAACATGGCAGGGGAAGAGCAAACTACCCAGCAATCCAACCCGGACGGCTCCATGGTGACTCCACAACAAAACGGAGGAATCAACGACAAAAGCCGCCCATNCAACAAAACGGAGGAATCAACGACAAAAGCCGCCCATAAGGTCCAACCATGCAAACTCCATTGAACGGAGGAGGAGACAGAATCGTCAATCCCCAAATTGGATTTGCGGAAGTTAGCATTATGCTCAACGACTTGCTTACACGCTCCGTGAAGCAAGACAAGATCAATCAATTCATCGCGGATAGATTGAAGGAACTCTCTATCCGAAACCAACCTCGGAAGGCTTCAAGAAGGCTCTTCAACTTACCACCTCTCGATCCCACAAAACCGATGGCTCGCAGGAATCCTGCCGATCAAACGGAACAGCCACATGGATCGGAGAAAACTATCAACCTCACCAAGGATACTCCGGTGATCAACAGGCAACTCCACACCGAAGACAATCGTGAGAGAGGGTCAAATCCACCTCCAAACACTCAACATCCGGAGCATACGGAACAGCCTGAAGATCAAAGCGAAGAAGTCTTCGAAGAATACTCCCGTGATGACCAGCTCGAAGAACACAAGGAAGAAATCCTTCGACTCAGAGCATCTCTTCGCAGAACAGAAGCTATTATCCAAGATGTGCGTTCGCAGATCCACAAAGCAACCACCAGCGCACCAGAAATTGACCGCGTTCTCAAAGAATCACAGATGACTCCCTTCACTCGGAGGATCACAGAAGCTCGTATCCCTGATCCCGGAAAATGTAGAATCCCATTCTACGACGGGACGACCGATCCAAGATGATGGTTTCTGACTTCTCTTCGTCGAAAATCTCAAAGGACCAGCTCTGCATTGGCTTTCTCGGCTGCCAAAGAATTCCATCGACAGCTTCCGCGAACTTACTACAACCTTCCTAAGGCATTACTCCATCTTCATGGGGCAAAAAACCACCGATGCTGACTTGTGGTCGATCACTCAAGGTTCCACGGAATCTCTCCGATCCTACATCACAAAATTCAAAACTCTTATTTCGCATATCGTCGACATGAGCGACCAGGCAGCACTTTGTGCACTCAAGCAAGGCTTGTGGTACGAATCGAAGTTCAGGAAGGACTTGGCTCATCACACTCCGTTAACAATTCAAGATGCCTTGCATCTCGCCAACTCCTACATCGTCAACGAAGAAGAGATTCAAATCCTCCGAGCTAGGCACGCACCAGCTTGCTTTCTGCGATCAACTCAACAGCCCACTGTCCAAAAAAACACAAGAAGGCCTCCTTCGCCATCAAAGTACGTCCATCACGAAGGTCTCGGCTCGCACAACTACTTGATCAACAACGGAGAAAACAACCCCTAAGGAATTGCGAGGAATTCTGGACGTGGTGGTGGCTGAAGCTCTGGACGTGGACGTGGACGTTCGGAAGGATGGACAAACAACCGTACAAGCTACGACGAGAATGCATACTGCAAGCTCCACTAAACCAAAGGCCACTCAACGCAAAATTGCAGGACTTTGGGCGCGGAACTCACCAAGAAGCTCCTCGCAGGGCATCTCGGCAATACTGTCCATATCAAAGATTTTATTCGTGATACATGTGATGATTCTCCAAAGGAGCAACCTCAAACGAACGAACAAAACAAGCGAAACAGATCTGACGACGAAGACTAGAACGATGGTTCACGCCAGAGAATCAACATGATCATGGGCGGCTCGCAATACTGTCTCGACACTGTCTCATCCATCAGAGCTTTCCAACGAAAAGCAGTTGCCGTATCCTTCAAGACTTACGAACCTAGGCATCCTGAGTGTACCATATCATTTACGGAGAAGGACGCTAAAGGAATCGATCAAACACACAACGATCCTCTCATCATCAAGCTCACAATAATCGACTTCGACACTGCTAGGATCTTGATCGACACAGGAAGCTCCGTAGACATCATCTTCCGCGACACTTTGCGTCGAATGAAAGTCGACCCTTCAGACATCACGATAGCTCCTCGGCCACTCACTAGATTTTCTGGAGAGACTTCTATGACAATCAGCACAGTCAACTTGCCAGTCTAAGCCGCATGAGTTACGAAAATAGTCAAGTTCTCGGTGGCCGATCATTCAGCAATCTGCAACGCAATCCTCAGAACACCTTAGCTCAGCTCAATGCGTGCATTCTCATCGATTTACCACCTATGCTTGAAGTTCCCAACACCGCCCCGAGTCAAAACCATATGGGAATGTCAAACGGTCACGCATCTGCCTGCTCGAAGAACACCAACGTCGCAAACCGAATCGGAACAACGACGACGATGAGAAACCAACATAGAAGCATAGGATGAAGGATCTACCCAACGCATTTGATGCTCCGAGCACAGACATCCAGCCTCGAACCGACGCTTGGTCCAACATAAGCAGTGCCAATGAACTACGAGTCGACTTGATCCCTTTCGAGGGTACGTAGGCAGCTCATCCTCGTGATGAGTTCAGTTGACCCCTCCGATAAAAAAGGGAAGGGAGTGCGAGAGTATACTCGTATACTCCTACTCATTTTCACGGCCAGCGAAAACTTGTCCGCAAGCAACCATTTCAATGGATGACACCAACCAACTCATCATCAATCCAGGTATTACGGAACAATCCATTCCTTACTTACTTCAATTTTTTACACTTTGCTAGGACATAGCTCGAAAGCTTATGTCCGAAGCAAGATTTCGCGACCTGAGATCAACTTTGGGTCGCGGAAGAATAAACAAAGGCATGTTCCGCGACCCAATATCACTCGTGGGTCGCAAAACGCACGCATGCTCTCATCCCGCGACCCGAAGCTACTTCTGGCTCGCGGGAACAATGGAGAAACAACACCTTGCAACCCAAGATCATTCGTGGGTCGCGGAAATAATTCACAAGCACCTTTCCGCAACTTGGAACAAATTCCGGGTCGTGGAAATGCACCCTCACTAACTTCCTGCGACCTGACGCCTCTCCCATATCGCGGAAAGAACATCAAGGCTTCACTCTGCGACCCGAGAACATTTATGGGTCGCAGAAACAGCGTCTAGACATTTTTCAACGACCCGAATGCATTCTGGGTCTCGGAAGCAACAAGGAAACAACTTCTTGCGACCCGGAGATCAATCTAGGTTGCAAAAACGTCTGTCAGACAAAGTCCCGCGACCCATAAACCTCTCCGGGTCACGGAACATAGCTTCAAAGCACACCCGCGACCTACGAACTTCTCCGGGTCGCGGAACTTAACTAGAAACACTCATCGCACGTCACAAATTCATAAGGATCTCCGCAACTAACATTTCATCGTAAGTCAACGAATCCAACTTCAACAACAACACCCACATCTCTCCGATGTGATTATAATTTTAACTTCAACATCTTTTCGACGGGGAGAGTTTAAGGTTGAGATAGGATCGTGATCTACGCTACTTCGATGATAATCCCATACGGGAGCTCTTAAAACGCAAACGATCATCGAAGACTTAGCATGAGAGCTAATGATATTATCACAACTCACTATGGGCATACTAAAACACCACCATTGTTACTAGCCCCAACAATGTAAACACCCGGGTACGTCAACACCTCTTACGGTAACGCGCGCGATGATTTGTTTATCAGAAGGATTCTTGCTAGAGGACAGAGCAAGGGTTCGGAAGGAACAAATTCGTCTTAAAACTCAGTTTAACTTAACATTGGTCACAAATATCTCAAGGGCACATATGGTTTATGCATTTTCTTTCCGCAAAAAGCAAGATCACTCCGCTGAAGTGACCCATCAAAACCCAATCAATGAATTGGTCTTAGGGAGCATAAATGACCAAGCGGCTAGCATAACCATACAAGTATTGCTCAAGCACGTAATCGCTAACTTCGCGCTCTCTCTCATTGGTCAATTGTCTTACCGATTACCCAGTTAACACACTGGTTGCGACATCCCATGGCACATCTTCGACGCAACATCGCGAGGAGGGATATTTGGTTTATGCATTTTTTCCGAAAAAAGCAAGATCGTTACGATCAAGTAACCCATCGAAACCCGGTCAATGCAGCGGTCTTAGAGAGCAAAAAATCACTAAGCGGCTAGCATAACAATGCAAGCATTGCTCAAGCACATAATCGCTAACTTTTCCCTCTCTCATTTTTATCATACTTATTCATTGTCAGATGATCAATGAATCGTTCAAACAGACATAAGTCGTAACTTAAAGACTATGTCGTCAAAACCCAACTAACATGTTGGTCTTATAAACGAAAGTTCGCCAAGCGGCTAAACACAACCACGCGCGCACCGCTCCAACACCCCATCGCAAACTATGCTCTTGCACACTCATCACATGACTTACGAGTCATCAAGTGAATTCGAGACACTATCTAAAAAGTCACAAGCCCAGTCATCACACTCGCAGATACATCAAATTCGTCCAAAAACTGTCACATAAAAACGAGCTCAAAAGTTCAAACAGCCAATCGGTAAAATCATCACATCTGTAATAACGGATAAAGCCATTCAGGCACAACAGAACATGAGTTATCAAACTCGGCAAATCTAGTATCAAACAGGCAATCGTATGCTAGTTCTACAAGACAAACGAAAACATAAATCAACAAATGAATGTCTACACCAGCACTCTCTAGTCCAAGACAATCCACAATGTCCATGCGACAATCGGAACATCGACCATCTCATCTTCCACAACAATCGTCTCGTCCTCTCCTACGCTGGGAAGATTCACCGCGATCTCTTGTACGAAAGCATCAAAATCAACATCGGCATCTATGTGTAGAGTCTTCGACTTCTCCGTCTTGGTCTTCGAATCCAAGAGGAGTCGGATTCTCGCTCTGGAGTGACGCCACTATCTGAAGGGCATTCTTCGCTTGAAATCAAAACCAAGAGATGATAAGATTTCATAAAAAATGCTAAGGCATGAAACAATCATCGGAAATCTTAAAAACCTGCATGCGGTTGCATATACGAACGGACGTCTCCTCTTGGAGCCGAATCACCTCACTAGGAGTGGCCTTGGCACCATCACGGTACTTGCCTCGGATGTCCTCGCACCTCGCTACTTCCGCGGACGTATCCTTCTTTTACTTAAGAGCATGCTTGGCCTCCGGCTTTGCCTTCCTCTCAAAGCTGAAAGCCTTGGTCTCGGCCTTCGCAACAAGATCGGCCAACGAAGCCAAATCCTTCTCATGAGTCTTCTGGTACCTCTTGAGGCCATCGATCTCCCTATGTGCCTCGGTCAAGTCTCTCTTGAAACGATCGTCATAAGATTTGTGGCCACCATGTCCTACGCAATCAAGCGAACACAAGCAAATCTCTACATATCTCAACTTGTTCTCCCGACTCGCACGAACCTCGAGAACATCGACAACAAAATCTACATCTACTTCAACTCCGCATTCAAGACAAACGGACAACGATTCCTACTAAGTGACACACTCCATTAGGAGTCAGTTAAGAGAAGGTAATATGGATCGTCACGAACTACATTGTCACCGAAACAGTCTCAACAACCCTCATCATCGCGATGATCTCCGATAAACTTATCATTATCAACTCGGGGAGTATTACAAGGATCATCATTTCTATCACTATCCGAGCTAAGGCTTGAATATCACCATCATCACTAAACTCTAAGGCATGGTTCACAGAGAAAGACTTACCTCCTTCGGTAACAAGATCCGAAATCTAGGAGGAAACATCAACCAAACTAGAATCGCCAAAGGTTGCACAATTCTCTATGTCACCCTCTCCTACATTCATCTTGCATTCGTTACTCGCGGAAGGATTCATCGAGAATCCGAAGCTCACATCTTCCTCTCTAAAGAAGTATCAGCAACCTAAGTGGTTAAGACTCACGAGAATGGAGCAGGAAGCAACATGGCTCGCGCTTTTAACAAAAGGAGTAGCTCGGGTCGTACCATAGTGATACAACGAAGATTTACGACCCACCTCCTCACCACCACTCGCGGGAAGGGAACGTGACCCCAACTTGCATCTCCGGCCCGCATCTTCTGCCTCGTCTTTGAGTCCGTGACCCGCACGAAGACTCCGGCTCGCATTTTCCGCCTTGTCTCCGAATCCGAAACCCATGCAAGGATTCCAGCTAGCGTCTCCTTGTAGGTCCGATAGCCCGCGACCCGAAGAGCTCCAGCTCGCGTCTCTACCAAGCAAGATCAAGTCGCGACCCATGCATGACCTCCGGCTCGTATCTTCGACAAGGGAAGAGGACCCGAGAGCCAAGACAACCTTGGAGATTGCGGGAACAATCCTCGGATGGTCGTAGCTCGCGATATCTAAGAGGGAAGCATCACAGCTCGCCTATCCACCCTTATCCAAGCATCCGCGACTCTTTCGACGTTCACGACTCACGGGAGAATTACTCAGAAAGTTTTGGGTCGCGTCGCGACTCAAGGAATGGATGCCGCGACCCACGACATAATTTAGGCTCGCAGATTGGTCGGAGAAGAGTTCTCCACGATCCGTAACTTTCGAAGCATCTCTCCGTCGTCTCTTCTCGATAATCAACTCATGCTTCTTTCGTTCCAACCAAACTCCTAGGCACATACTACAATCATCTTCTTTCATATTTCAATTTTAAATTTTCTCTTAAGTGTGAAAGGAGAGAAGGGATGGAGTAATAAAGTGATCCAAGCAAAGTCATATCCATTTACGATTATTCCGAATCCAGTCGTCATGACTAGGTCCAGAACGGACGGGCTCTTAAAACGCTACCGTCAATAACTAATTGATTCATTCGAATAGAGTCGTCATGACAAAGTCCAGAATGGACAAGCTCTTAAAATGCCAACATTAATAACTTGTGTGGCTCTTAAAACGCCTCTGTCATCAGTTCATACGAATCAGGTTGAAAAGCTAGTTCGTAACTATCACTCATTGCAAACGAAATACTATCAGCGTGGAACTCACAACCTAATTCTTGCGGCTAGCACTTTCAACACCTGGCATTTAACAATGAACTACGAATCGACTTGATCCCTTCTCTGGATACGTAGGCAGTTTGTCTTCACGACAAGTTCAGTTGACCCCTCCGTTAAACAAGGGAAGAGTGGAAGAGAATGCTCGCATACTCCGACTTGATCTCCACAACAATCTCATTCCCGCACATAACAACTAAGGACACCTAGCCTACACTTAAGGTCACAACCCGCACGAGGACTATCTCGTCACTGACCAAGTTTCATATACGACAAACTGCGAACATCGCAACTTATATTGCTGATCGCATCTCGCAAGGAATCAATTCAGTCGTTACCCAAACATCAGAACTATCATCATAACGAATCTTACGATATGCAACTAACTATCATCTATCAATCTACATATACAACACTGAAATTCTCCGCAGCTAAGCCAGCAACGCAGAGTTGGGGGGCTAATTGTGGGGGTCGGATTCCACCCCTTAAGATTGATAGTGTAAAAACGACTAAGTAACAAAGATCATTCAAAGTCGCCGAGAACTATCGTGAGCCACGACTGTAACACCCCCGTTCACCTAAGGTGACCGGAAGCGCTACGTAAATGGCCCTAGACAGATCAATAAGGTTACTAGAACGAATTTAGTTTCCAGAATCAGTCCGTCCAAGGCTATCTTTACCTCTCGACCACGGCCTAAGGCTTTGCAACCCGTTCTGCGATCTCGAGTTGTGTTGGTCCGGACAAGACTAATATCAGTTCAACAACCACAATATTTTGCAAAACATACTTTTATTTATAAGAAACCATAAATCATTCAAACATGAGTTTGGGCAAGGCCTAGTGCCAAAACGACATTATAACCGAATATAAACATAGTTTTACAAAAGACATAAAACCTACATCCAGTTGTCCTAACGCTCCGTATGCTTTTAGTGGCTTCTCTACTGGTTACCTGCAAGGAAATGGGGGTTGTTGATGGGTGAGTAACTAGTTTTAAACAGAAACTAGTTACGGTTCGGGTTCGGTTCGATTCCGATACCAAAACGTTTTTAAAAATAAAATGAAAATATGTTAATTTGATTGAATTTGTGGTTCAAATTCAATTAATATAGCTAATAATTTTTTATACAACTAGAATCTTCAGAATTATAATTGTAATTTTGGATAGATAGGTGTATAATTATTAATCTAACAACAACAACTCCAATGCAATCATCAAGACTCTATTTCAAAGCTCCACAACCTCAATGCTCCAATTTGTACATACAAAATGCAAGAAAACCTATTCGAGATGCTTAGATGATCTTTATGTGGAAGTGACACTAAAAGGACAAAAAAAACAAGGAATTAAATGCAATGAATGGACTTTAAAAGTTAAGGAAGTGAGTGTAAAGTGCTCATAAAACACCAAACATCAACTCTCTCAAACTTATCATTTGCTTATCCAAAGAAATTTAAAGGTGTGGGCTTAAAAGAAAAAGATGGCACACCATCTCTTTCATTTCGTGGAACTTCAACGGGTGGCCTAATGCCTCTATCAAACCATCCTGCGACCTGTGATAGTTCTATGGGTCGCCTATTATCATAATAAACATGTTCCGTGACCCGAAAGTCTCACGGGTCGCCTATTGTCGTCTTGAACATGTTCCACAATCCGTGTGAATCTCATGGGTCGCCTGTTGCCATCCCAAACATGTTCCGCGACCCGTGGAAGTATCAAAGGTTGCCTAATGTCATCACAAACATGTTCCGTGACCCGTGGAAGTCTCATGGGTCGCCGATTGTCATCATGAACATGTTCTTCGACCCGTGGAAGTCTCACGAGTAGCCTAATGGTTGTCGTGAACATATCCTAGGAACGGTGAGAGTTGTATGGGTCGCATAATACCTTTGTCAAGTCATCCTACGACCCGTGATACATTACGGGTCACGGTTCAAGTTTTACGACAAATACCGCGACTTGTGAAATCTTGACGGGTCACCTAAAAACATCTATCAATGTATCCTGCAACCCGTAATGCATTACGGGTCGCGGATCATCGTTAACAACCAATCCTGCAACCCACGATGCATCAAGAGTTGCGGATCAATATTCAACATCATCCCACGACCATGACAAGTCGAATGACTTAGTTCCAACGAGATTATATGCTCCGTGAAGTATCCTTAACTCACACCAACGAAGAAATGCAACCCATAGGATTGATCGGGCATCCATGAGTCCGATAGCACTCCTAAATAGTTAAACAGACCACTACTTCCTTTATGGGGTGGTCTCTAGTTTCAGACCAAGCAAAGCCCTTCGATGAGAATCCTGCACAAACGAACTCAAAGATTCGAGAATGCTGCTACGAAAAAATTCGTTTTCCTTAATCTCTCGACGAAAATGAAACCTTTTTGGAGCATATCGGAGAAATGGAAGCTATCCTAACAACTGTCGACGAAATGGAAATTGTCCGAGAATCTTTTGACAAGGAAATGAAAGAAGGCCCATGTCGAAAATAAAAACCCTAACCTTAAGGCGGTTTAGTTAGAAGTATAAATAGATTCGAGGATTCTAGGTCATAAATCATCTTTTGAATTCTCGAATCTCTTGAGTCCTTAGCATTTTGTAACTCGTGAATTTGAATATCTTATCAATAAAGCACCTACTTTCGATCATTGTACTTGTTTTCTTTGTTTTGAGTGATTCATACATAGTAGAGTCGAAAATCCCTAAAAGTTTCGTATACAAGTTTTAGTTGGGTGAATTCTCGCCCACACAAATACCTAACTAAAATTTGAAGAAAGGTCCTCAAATGGTACAACTGAACACACTAATACCTCATATGATATACCCATACTGAGAATTCTCTAAATTCGTACCATATTTTCATAATACCCGCGCTACCCTTCTAGACTCGCATAGTCTGCTTCTAGGAGTATACTCAAAGCAAACAGTTGAGTCATTACTCTGGCAGAGCCTGCTTTGACTAATTTTTGTACCGGTACCCTTTACTATAATGTTTCTCGTTGACGGCATCACGGCGTACACTCTTCTTAGTCTCTTCTTTAAAGCTCACATACATATACCAGAGGCGAAACAGATGGATGGGTTGTTATTTTGGTAGACTCTGCTCTTTACGCTTGTGATCCTGGCAGACTCTATGCCTAGTGGCAAACACAAAGTAGACTCGGCTTTTCTGACGTAAACTACAATATGTAGTTACTACTTCCGTCGAAAGTGTGTAAACTAAGTTGGGCTTTCGAGTAAGTATAAGTTGGGCCTCAATACTCTTTGGGTTTCCCATTATTATGTTTTTCATTATACTGATGTTCTAAAACCATCTCGTTGAATGGTTTTTTTTCCGCAATAAGTGGAATCATGCATCCAAATAAGTCATTTGTAATGTTTTAAAGTAAAATCATACATCCAAATAAGTGGAATACTAAAAGAATCATAATGTTGTGACGTCGTGGTGCATAATCAAGAGATGAGACTAATTCCGGACCTAAAAATTTAACGGTTGCACGCAAAAAAAACAAAAATTGGCTTCTTAATAAATGAAAAAAATTTAAAACAAATATAAGTTTTTTACACATATTATAGTCAAATTCAGTACCTATAACTAATTTTGAAAAGTTTTAGTAATATACTTTAACAACATTTATATAAAAATCGACCCATAAAATAGATATTTAAAAAAGGCCGCAAACTCGGGCTTGGTCTGCTTGGGTTTATGCCCACCCACCACCATCTTATTCCAAGTGTTTCTTCTTTCTAATAAACCTTGGTATTAGTTATGAAAGTATTGTTACTAACATTGATAATTAAACATCATCCGATTTCTTACTGCGTTAGCCGGATGTTAAGCAACCACACACGCTCTACGACCAAGGTGTTAAGCAATTCATTAGGCGAAAAAGGCAGATGAATGGAGAATTCATTGTTTGTCTATGCTATACATCACATGTGCAACTTTTAGGAAGAATCAGGAACGAACATATGCATAGGCAGGCTGTTTTAAAGTAATTTGAGTATATCATTTTTTACATATTTCGTATAATATTTTGGTTCTTAGTAATGCATTTTTCTTCTATAATCATGATCTCATACGGTGAAGTGCATATCTTACAGTAAATATGTATTTTTCTACTTTCACGAATTCTCATAGTTCCTCTCATCCAACAACATATGTCATGTGATCCCTTTGTATTGTACTCTTTGTTCTAGCCATGTATCTCGAACTTTCCTTCATTCTCTTTTTGGAAGGTAAACAAGCTTCTAAACAACAAAATATACTATGCATATAGAGTTTTGGCGTCTATAAAAATGTTAAAAGTGGGTTATTCTTCGTTTGAAAAGCAATCCTATTTTTGCAGCGTAAACGCAGATCTCAGTGAGTATATCGTAGCAAATGTTAAATCATATTCTTAAAAAGGAAAGACGGCGCTGACCAGTTATTCCATAGCTAAACTACTTACATCATCATTCATATCCTCCTTACCTTATCTCATTTCCTTTTTGGTTAGGTAGACATGGTTAATGACTTTATTGCCTTTGGTAAATATTTTATTTGGTTTTAAAAAATGACATTGATAATTACCAATTTAGGCTGTTTAAATGTTAATAACCAAATATACATATTAAACATCCATCCTATACTAAAACAACGAATCAAAGGTATTAATAAATGTTGATTTAGTACATATTTTGAATGGGAACGGACTCAAAGGTGAATATATGTGATTAATGGTATGGAAAAATTGGTATATGTGATTAAACCCCAAACATCTTATATAATGAAACAGAGGGAGTAAATATTTTCAGAAAACATAAATTAAACGATTTGTGTGTAAAAGTATATAACATGACTTGTTTTAAAGAAAGGCCGTATCTATTTATGTGATTCATTTTTATTTATATGAGTTAATTAAGGATTTGTTTCCATACAAACGTGTATGAAAACACAAAAAGCAATTGTGGGATGTCATTAATAAAGACAGAAAACATTTATGAGAATAAATATTAAATTAAATTGATAGTCTGAAAATAAATTCTATTACTAAAATACATAAGGTCTAAAATAATTAAAAATAAACAACATAAAAACAATGAAATCATTTATTTTTATATTTTTTTATACATTGAGTACGATAAACGCCTAAACATCAGGCACTCGTAGACCCTCCATTCCGTGCATTTAAGCTGTAAGGAAAAAAATTATCAGTATGAGTATGGCACGGAGGTTTAAAGAAACATAAAGAAAACTCTGATACAAAGTGTGGATGCTAAAAAACTTACACTGATGGAAATTCATAAATCTCGTCATTATGAGCATCGATTAGTATCTCGCTAAAATTTCCACCGGATTCGGAATGAAAACCTTTAATAATCACATAATTACTTTATTATCGTAACATTATGAAGCAGTATAGTGTGTATAACAGACTAACTTCTTTAATCTCTCTTACAAAAATGAAAAAATTTCTTTAGTCAACATTTTTATGGAATTATGTTACCTTGGCTCTACGAGAGGAGAAACCACCGAAATAGCCAGCTCATAGGAGAACCGTTTGCCTCAAGCCACCTCCGATGAAAACTACGGGCGTCATCATCGAATAGAATGCATCTAAGACGAACGCCACTGAATAAAATTGTTTTTGAAATACATATTATATTTGAGTTTACAAACCAATATAAATGAATAATGGGATACACATACTCATTATCTTCTAGTTCGAAGCGGAGTTCATCAACTTCATGACCCCGAGTGCAGTAATAGACAGAACGGATGGGAGTAAGATTGACTGTTACTCCAATCAAATCTGAAAAAAAAATTGGGTTTATACTCATATCTGACAATGAATTGTAAAGGTTTTGAAGTGTATGGATTAAAAAAAACACTATTCACTTACCAACGAAATCGAAACTCCAAGGTCTCACAAAAACAGATGTATCCAAATCATCTAACTTGTCAACACTTGTCCAGTTAGTGAACTCAATCATGTAGGGATGATTCGTTGTGGTCGCACATGAACTTCTAACGGCTTGGGCATTGTTGTCAACGACATGGAAATGCCTGATCCGAACCCACTTACCAACAGTCATCGCTGCTTTGACAGGCTTAAAGGGTTTTCGCTTGACAGTAGCATGAATCTGATCGCCATGCAAGTATTTTCAAAGAATACAAAATAATTCATTATAATCCAACGGAAAGAAATATGAAAATAAGATATAACGAATGACAAAAACTTACAAACACGTCACATAGAATGAACTCTTCATCCTTATATCCATATCTTGAAACATGACTCCGACTCCTTAATATCTTCACTCGAATATCCTTTCCACCATCTGGAAGCAGACCAGCAACGAATGACATTTTAATTGGTTTAGATGGATTTTAAGAAGTAGAAAATAATGATGTGAATGAGAGATGAGAGATTACATAGAAGAGAACATACATATATTTACATATTAACGAACAGACGTCATTACAAATAAAAAAAACGAACATACGTCATTAACAAAAAAAAGCGAAAAAAAAAACCAATAGACGTATGATAGAAGCGCAAGCGACCCTGTTGGTTTTTTTGTAAATGTTAAACCAATTTCTCATACTAAAAGACATCACGCTTCACTGTAAAAAGACGTAGTATATATTAGGAGTATATGTATACTGTGATTCTGTTTTCATTAAACACTCGAGTTTATCAGTTTACTATAAAAATACAACGATAGTGTTCATTCTCTTCAAATTAAGAACACTAACGAACACTATCAAAATAAGTGTTTTTTTTTTTTTTTCCCAGTTTCTCTTCCTCGAACTCTTGGACAACTTGACACNAACTTCATTCTCTTCAAATCAAGAACAATATCGAACTAAGTCCTGGTTTGTTAGGAAAATCTACATAACTAAATTTGCTATAGAATTATCTTCTTGATAATCAAGAACTAAAAATAAGTAATATCCAAA